>FMBT01000573.1:0-55835 GCA_900095095.1 Fragilariopsis cylindrus CCMP1102
TTCTCCAGTTCTTTCTACCATCTATCCTACTAGTTGGTATCAAGACACACCGAGTTCCCCCGGTCAAACAAGGGACCGGATGACAGCGTAAACACTGTCGCGAAACTTGACTTGTCGGCAAAAAACGCGTGTAAAAACACGCGCTAAAACAGCCAACAAGGACAATCGCTTTTCGATTGATGGTTTGTTGAAGATGTTGTACTGCACAGCCAGAACCTGCACACAACATCATCTTATTATTATTGTGAGAATGGGAATTGTTGATGGAAATTAATGGCCAGTTTGAGCTTTCAAACATAGGTTTCAGATAAGGAGATTGTTTGCAACAAAAATCTTTCAAATTTTGAAATGACCAATCATAGAGCCACTTCACATGTAATAGAGCGTTACAAGCAGTAAGTAGTCAAATAGGTTTAGACTAAAGTAGAAATTATGAGTACTAGCTATTGTAATGAGTCGGGTCTGTATCGTATCGTATATCGCAAGTGAATGCGATATCGTATATGAAAGTCAGTCCTGAGTGATTCTTGAGTCACTAGTATTCGGAGTCGTAGTCGATATCATGCGCGCAAGCGCGTGATATAATAACTTATATGAGATAATCAGAAGCCGGTACGCTATCGCCAGCTACCGTCTGTTAAATACGTCAATTGCGACGAAATTGAGCGGAGACTTCAACCAATGGATCCTCACACATCCAAATAAACCCCTCCCCAACACTTGGAAGACAACAGGTCTGGCAGACCTATTTGCAGATTACCCCAACACATCTAATAACAAGATCAACACCTTGTCGATCAACACATTCGATGGTAAACCAAAAGAGAATGGATACTCGAAGGAAGGGAACCCAAGATACTCCCTACGCAACAAGAAACAATGTGCATGTTGTAAGATGGCAGGACATAGTATAGGTGATCAGATATGCAGAATCGGAGCTCAAATATCACACGCAACAAAATTCGCAACAACAAATAAGGAAACTTACGATACCAATGCAGATAAGTATTACAAATCAAATCGTCCAGTAATGATCAACAGGGTCATGAGATCACTCCCAACCTATGCATCAGACGAGGCAATAAGAGAAGAGTGTGAGGAATGGACTAAGGACGACGAAGAGGAAGAGTGACAAACATGCTGTCCCGAGAGATCGGAACAGCCTGTACGCAAGAAAACACCACATATACCATCGTCACCATCAGATAATAGAATAATGGGGAATATAATCATCAACAAAGTATCAAAACAAAAACAACAACAAACGATATCAAAAGACGTACCACACCACATCAACCATAACAATCATAACTACTGCTTTGTCGAAGCCCATACAAAGGATCTACAGGAACAACAAGCAGCGAACAATACCATTGTCCAGTTGAATAACGAAAGGAAAGCCATTGTCAATCAATTCAATCGATTAATAACTGAATCAGTTTGTAAAGATAAAATTTGTAATGAAAATAATATTTGTAATGAAATCAATAATATGGAAATGAAAAATGAATATCTGGAAAAAGAACCAACAATCCTACCAGTAACACGTAGAATTGTACAGGAAAAACAGAAAAATCAGAGCGTGGAAAATCTGGAGACGCAATCACGGGAATCAACTAAGACAACTCCAACGAATACGATTGAAAAAGTATCAAAAATCAATGGAAATTCCGAATCGGAGATGAAGACACATGTTTGTAAAGTATTGACGAATCCCCCATGCGGACAAGAACCAACAAACACGATCGAAGATTCCTTAACAAACGCACGTGGGAAAGAAAACAAACAGAACAGTAATACACAACAAATACTTAACAATCATGAGTCGGGAAACGAACAGAAAATTGATACACGTCTTATAACTAACACTAAGAGTACACGAACTGTAAAAGACTTCACGGACATCATCCGCGAATACAATACATATGGAGGGAGAACAATGCATGAGACAGGAGCTTATATAATCAACGCGATTGAATATCGATACAACACGTGCAAGGCATATCAAAGTTTGGTCGGCGCGACTAAAGCAAAATCAAATTTTTCAATCACTTCAGCAGACCTCACTCCCGCGTACACGCCGGCCGACAGCCTAGGTTCAACACACGGACAATCATTTAATATCAATGCAGTTAAATTACAGTCAACTTCAAATCGAAAATCAGTACGAGTAAAATTTAGAATCAAAAAGCTAAATAGGAGAGCCAATACAAACGATGACGATGGGAATGAAATATTCAGTAAGAGAGAACAAGTACAATATACCACGGAAATCAACGCACAGGGTGATACTGGAGCTAACTGCTCTGCAACTGACACGATTGATATCATACACAACTATACCGAATTCGCATTCCCACAAGACGTTGGGGTATTCTCCGACGATGAGACAAGCACAACTCTCCAAGCGTTGGGAGAAGGCGTGATTAAAATTTTGTCTGATCAAGGCTCTATCATGGAGTGGCCCGTACTATATACCCCATTATCTAGTGGTACAGTATTATCACCAGATAACTATCACTTCACTCATAAATTGAAATATTACGCGTTCTACCACCTTGGAACGTCTAATAGTACTGGAAAAATTGGATTTTTAGATTACAATCAGAATGAATTAGAATCAATTCAAATGAAACGCACTGGCAATGGGGAATCGCTGACATCCAACCAGGTTCTACTACCACACTCATTGAACAACAAACACATCATAAGAGCAGTAACACGAAGATCGGATCGTATTCGGGACCTACAGATGGAGAGAAATGACAACATGCAAGCAAAGGAAGATAGAATATTAATTGATCAACAAATCAATGAATCATGGGCAACAGATATTGGAGCCCATCACTTCGAACAGATGAAGGAAGAAGCACACCCAATATTCACCGACGTCAAGCTAAAGACAATGGATACACCACACCAATTATACACTCAGAAGATGAAGGAGTTGGAACTATGGCATCAACGGATGGGTCATTGCTCAACAAGAACATTGAATGAGACAAGAAAATGTGTAGAAGGAATCCCCGATCTACCAACCAATACACCATTTTTCAAATGTCCATTCTGCGAAAGAGGCAAGATGGTCAAGAAGGGAGGCAAGAAAACAACAGATAAGGACAACTTCATACCGGGACAAGCGTACCATATGGACCTAGCCTTCGTAAGTGGACCATCGAATCTAGAAATAGATGCAGGAAAGAATAGTGAAGCAAGACCAATCATCACCAAGAGTCGAGACGGATACATCGGATTCCTTACTATCATTGATGTATCATCAAGAAAGCTATGGACTCATCCAATCAAGAATAAAGATCCACCAATCGAATACATCAACAAATTCCTCAAACGTCATGGCATTAGAACAACGAATCCTTCGAAAGCAATAATCACAACTAGTGGAAATGGATATTTAGCCAAGTCAAGAGCATTCGACGAAGCAGTGACAGCACAACAGTATGTCATTCAACCAACAGATAATGACATTGATTTCTTTGGAGACCTGCTACCGGACCAAGTTGGAGCGACAATCACTACGGATGGAGGAGGTGAACTATCCAAATCACATGAGCTCACAAAGCTTTGTAACTCTCACGGATATGAAGTCAATTCAACAGCAGCAGACGCATCTTCACAGAATGGAATAGTGGGAAAGACCACACAGGACATTGAAAGAACGGATGAGATGTATGATGTACTCGGCAAGACTAGGAACAGAGTTTTGGGCTGACGCACTATTACATGCAACATGGCTGTACAATCGTACATACCATAGTAAGATCAAAATGACACCACTACAAGCATTCTCAGGCCAAATACCATCACTTGACAGCTTAATTACCTTTGGATCCAAGATAACAGCAAAGAAACCGGGTAGTAGACCAACAACGTTGAACCCATGGTCGTATGATGGTATCTTCCTGGGGTATCAAAATACTATGCACAACATCAAGTATTGGGATATCAATACAGGAGCAATCAAAACAGCTAAGCATGATTCAAAGGATGAGATACAGTATGGCGACAGACCGACGAATCGATCACCGGCATCAAAGCATCTAATGGAGGTATTTACCGGAAGCGCCGACCACACAACTGCCACGAACCCTGAAAGGATAGATCTACACTTAAAAGATAAGCAATCCCCATCAGCGACAGATATATTGGAAAGCAATCTACTGAATTCACCACTACCATACACAGCAGCAGCAGCAGCAACAATGAACAGGAAACAACAACGATGGACGGACAGGAGGGTAAACAAACTAAAAAGAGCATTTAGACGACCAGAAATAGGCGATTTAAAACATGAACTGGCAACATTAGATGTATCAACAAACAAATATGTACACACTACATCACATACGATCCCATTAAATGAAAAATCGTATCATCCAACGTTAGGAATGATAGTGGCTACACACCCTGATATGAAACAAGCAATGGAATTAGTGGAGTTTCAAGTTGGAACCTCAACCCATCGCCATATTCGATCATGGAAGAGAAGATTAAGAGGGACAATAATATCAACAGTGAATAATCAACCAATTAGGACGGAGCAAGACATCATCAACGCCATTCATCAAGCAAGAATCGATAATCAATCATCAATCAAATTAGAATTTGGATCATTAGTAGGATTCGCAATGAGTGGAGAAGGCGTACCAACGTTACAATCAGATCAACTAAATGTAATCGCGCATCACCTCAACAGCATCAACAATGAAGAAGACATATGGGTAGACAAAACAAAATGGCCACAACAAATCGATTCAGGTGATTCAATTAGAGAAAAAGTAAGAATAAACCTAATGAAACGTAATAAACTTATGCTTACACCAGAATGGGATGATTTCCTTAAATCAGAATGGAAACAACTGGACCGATACGAAAAGGTTGGCATGTTTGGAGAGCCAGTCAAATCAGATCAATGGATGACAGTACTGCCATGGGTATGGTCGTATGTTAACAAGGAAGATCCACTAACCGGGGATACGATACGGAAATCAAGAGGCACATGCAATGGAGGACCGCGATATGGAGCAGCAATCACACTTGCAGAAACATACGCAGCGTGTGTGGAACAACCAGTCCACCGATTGACATGGGCAATATCAGCAGCAATGAATCTAATCTGTAAGGGATACGATGTAGGCAACGCATTTGCAGAGGCACCAGCACCAACATCCCCATTCTTTATGAGACCAGACGCCCAGTTTAAACAGTGGTGGGAGGAACATCTTGGAAAGGAACCAATACCTGAAGGCTATGTGATACCAGTTAGAAAAGCACTACAAGGACACCCGGAATCGCCACGACTATGGGACAAGTACATCTCCAAGATGATCATTGACGAGTTAGGCTTTACAGCAACAGTGCATGAACCCTGCCTCTACTACAAAAGAGATGACCAAGACAACTTGACACTCATCCTACGTCAAGTCGATGACTTTCTAGTAGCCAACAAAGATTCATCAGAGTGCGACCGAATAGGAAAACAAATACAGGACCGTATGACTAATCCACTAAATCAATTAGGTACAATTAGAAAATTCAATGGAGTTAATGTGGAACAAACAAGATACTACAACCATGTCCATTGCGCAACGTATATCGATAAGATTGTATCACATCATGGATGGAGTAATTTAAAAATTAGATCACCACCAACACCAATGAAAAGTGATTCAAAATACCAATCAGATATACAATCGAGTAGAGGACCGGAATCAATTAAAGAACAGAAGGAATTAGAAAAACGCATGGGTTTTAGTTACAGACAAACAATTGGCGAATTAATCTATGCACTAACAGTATGTCGTGTGGATATATCAATAGCAGTAATAACATTAAGTCAACACTCGCACCACCCGGCTCAAATACATTATGAGGCAGTCAAGCAAGTATTTGGATACCTCAACGCAACAAGAATGGATGGACTTACCTACTGGAGACCAAAACCGCGAATGGACCTTCCAATACGACCTGATCCATCACCAATATCAGCACCATCTCAACTACATAAATTTGATGAACAATGGAATGCATTAGAAATCACTGGTTCATGCGACACCACATGGGCATCAGACAGAACTGAAAGGAGATCGATGGGTGGTATCATTATGATGTTAGCAGGAGCAGCAGTTTATTATCGTACGAGACTACAACCAACAATAGCACAAAGCTCAACAGAAGCTGAATTCACGAATATGGCAGACGCTGGAAAAGCAGCTTTATACCTACGATGGATATTAGAAGAAATTGGTATTATTATGGACGCACCAACACCAATTTTAGCAGATAATCAAGGGGCAGTTCGATTAGCGAACGCACAACAACCAACAAGAAGAACAAGACATGTAGAAATGAAACACTTTATTATATTACAATGGACAGACGACAAGTTCATTGATTTTGTCGATACATCGACAGATGAAAATTACAGTGATTCTCTGAGCAAGCCAACAGGGAGAACAAAATTTTACGAGCACACGGACGTCTTTATGGGAAGACGCAAACCGGCATATACTACCTATATTGATCATTCTAATGACAAAGCACACATAATCAATTAAGTGTCCGTCTCCACTTACAGATCTAACCCACTTATATCACTATTACAGTCTGCATCACAGTACAATCCAGATGCTCTAGATTCTGTAAGTGTGGGGAAGTGTAGGCGTAAGGCGAGTGTCACTATGGAATGACCGACCAGGACAGACCATATGAGTGGTATGACCGACCAGGGTCAGACCGCACATACACCGTACGAGTAGATATAGCCAATCATAGAGAGCTACTAAGCTCACTCTTCTAATAAACACTATTTACATACGTTAATAGCATAGAAGGTCTTCATTCTAGTGAACTTAGGTAGCTAGATACATTTACAATAACTACTCTACGGTGGAAACAACTAGTTTTGTAGCAGCAATTGAATGAAGAAAAGATATAGACTTTCTACCATATATACATCATCAGAGCAACTACGGACTCATGTAGTGAAATATTCTTCTGTGCCTTTTCACTATTCCATTGTTTGTCCCCCCCCCCCTATTTCATGTCCTCGATTACTAGACTGAATGTTGGTTGCTGAAATAACTATGTTATGATGATATTACAAACAATCGTCATATCTTTTGTAACACAGTGAAAATAGGATCATAGCAACAGAATCACAATGAAAATAGGAGCATAGACACCAACATTCAAGTATAGCTCATCTCATAATGTTGCTCAACTCTTGCCTTGTGTGGAAAATTAAATGTATTTCAGACAAAAATAGATAGATCAAATTCAACTAAATTATTAAAGTGTATGCGTGTATGATTCCTTACACCAGAATTCGCTTGATGTAGATATTTTTATGGTTATGATTGGTCTAAGTTTGGTCTTACTCTCATATTAAGTGTAATCTCTGGATGGAATGCGTATAGTATCTATTGCTTCTGCTGGTTTCAGTTAATTTGGATATAGAATTAAGTGTTCCATTAAACATGAATATATAAAACGAACTGAGAAATGCAAAAAAGTTTGAATAGCTTAAAAATATAATGCTAATAGATACATCGTGCTTATTATTTCTACTAGTAGTAGGACTACTATAAGTTTAGAAGTAAATCTGGATGGAAGGACCCATAGTCGACTTGATGTAGATGGATCCAATATTTTGCCATTGCTTCTTTAAAAGAGAAGCAAGGAAATTGGCAGCTAATTGGGTGTTGACAATGATTTGTTGATGGTCCATGGATACGTTTCCGACAGCAACATTAAGACACATAACCTTCTTCATTTGGAACTTGATGGTTGCCTTGACCTCATCGATCTTTTCTTGCATATCATCTCCACCAGCAAGTAGGGTAGGGAATTTACCAGCCTTGGTAAGACCAGGACCTAAAAGACGTGGAATCTGTTTAATCATATTGTCAGATGCCATGAAGAAATCATAACGTTTGGCAAGTTTCTTAACCATCTTCTTGTTCTTGTTCAATTTCTTCAAATCTTCAACACTCATGTGTTCAACACCGATACGATCGGCTTGTTCACAATGGGCAGCATTTCCAAGTACACAACACTTCAAGTTTGGGCGTGGTACAGTTGGAAGTTTGAAAGTTCCGGAGAAACGCTTATCACGGACAGGATCATAATTCTTCAAAGAAATTTGTGCTTCGACAGTTTCAATGAAGTTACGTTTCTTTCCGGATTTGTCTGCTCCGTTAACACGAACATCTTCACCAGAAGAGTATGCAAGGATATCCTTGACGGCCTTGTCTAGAAGTGCAGAGTTAAGTTTTGACATATTTGCTTAATTAATTTGATTTAATTGACTCTTTTTATACGAGTGTTTGTTAGTGGGCGGTGATGTTTATATCTCCTTCTCAAAAAAAGTGATTAGATGGAATGGGGCATTGATTAGCTGTGTTGGACGTGTGATGTGTGTTGTTGTGGTTGCGTTATTTTTTACAAAATTGTGAGTAAACAGATATTCGGTAAGAAGTAGTGGAATTAAGGTTTAAGGTTTTGAGTCCCGCGTGAATTAATTTTCATACACATCGGCCCAACATCATCATTCAAATTCCATCATCCGATGTCGTTTTTAAGATTCTTTGAAGAAGATGGGACGATAACTAATAGTAAAATTCTACCTCAGCTGCTGTACAAAATAAACTCTTAATTTTTAAATTAGGGGAACTAATAGAAAAGAAACAAGAAAGGAAAAGAACAGGAAAAAAAGATGTATAACATCGCCAACATTGCAACAATTATGATCGCCGCAACAGCAACTTTTATGTTTTCGGGACGACATGTTGCTGCCTTTTCTTCTCGATCCTCCTTCACTGGTGTTACGTCGTCTATTGCTAAATGTAACACACGATCCTATTCAAGGACTACAACAACAATGAAACTTCAGACCGCAATTGTAGGACTTCCAAATGTTGGTACGTAATTCTAAACTATATGCTACATTAAAATAAAATAAATAAACCCAATGGACTGGTGGGTGGCTGTGGCTTTGTAACAAAATTCACTTATTTGGGCTCGTCGTGTGTGTGTTTGTGAATACAATGTATTTCTCCTTGCCTTGTTCTACATCATCACATCGCACTAATTACTTCAAATTCACTCCACTCACTAATTAATACATTCATATTATGTTGGAATCGAATATTATATTTTAGGAAAATCAACATTATTTAATGCTTTGACGGAATCTCAGGGAGCCGAAGCAGCAAATTATCCGTTCTGTACTATCGATCCAAATATTGGACTTGTTCGAGTACCAGATAAAAGATTAGAAAATTTAACTACCGTCAATACCTCAGTAAAGACTGTACCAACCGCATTGGAATTTGTTGATGTTGCTGGACTTATTAAGGGAGCATCCAAAGGAGAAGGTCTTGGAAATAAATTCCTTGATGTTATTCGACAATGTGGTAAGTTTTTTGTTTGTTTGTTTGAGTTCAAAAAATAAATAATGGATGATGTCGTAGTACTCGTTGTCGTAATCTTTGTATACACCATTTGCATGATGGGAGGGTTATATAAACATCTTATATCTGCATATTTTACCTTCCTTTCTTTTATATTTCTCGTTAGATGCAATTGTTCATGTGGTTCGATGTTTCGAAGATGAAGATGTCATTCACGTTGACGGTACAGGTAAGTTTTGAATTTAATTATTTATTTATTCTTTCTTTTTGTAGTAAATCGAAACGCAATAATCATCGATCTCACTCAAAATTTACAATAAATGAAAAAATAAAAATAAAAATATATATATATCAGTCGATCCTGTTCGAGATGCGGAGCTTATTAATCTCGAACTTGCTTTTGCGGATTTAGCTCAAGTCGAACAACGTATATTACGAATAAGAAAGGACACTAGAGCCGGAAAAGCTGACCCTAACGAAATGAATGCATTGTTAAAGTTGAAAAAGTATTAGGAGCCGACAAACCCGCTAGGTACGCAGAATTAACAGACGAAGAAGAACTCTCTATTAAAACATTAGGCCTTCTGTCACGGAAACCTATGATTTATGCTGCCAATGTTGCCGATTCAGATCTTGCGAATGGGAATGAGATGGTAACAAAGTTGAAAGAAGTCGCGGAGGCTGAGGGTGCAAATTTAGTAGTTGTATCGGCACAAGTAGAAGCAGAACTGGTAGAACTTGAAGATGCGGATCGTGATGAATTTTTAGAATCGCTCGAAGTTACCTTGGATGATTGTGGTCTACGAGCACTAATTAGAGAAGCGTATGATCTTCTTAAGCTCCAAACATATTACACTAGTGGTCCAACAGAATCCAGAGCGTGGACTATCAAACAAGGGTGGACAGCCCCTCAGGCGGCGGGAGTAATTCACACCGACTTCGAACGAGGATTTATTCGGGCCGAGACTATTTCTTACGATGACCTGATTGAAGCTGGCAGTGAAGCAGCAGCTAAATCTAAGGGTTTATTGAGAAGTGAAGGAAAGGAATACATTGTTCAGGATGGCGACGTTATTTTGTTCCGCTTTAATGTGTAAGATTGTAATAACGATGCTAGCTTTATAAATCACATTTTTATCAGCATCAGACTCTACTCTTTTCTATCTATTACAAATTAATCATCATACATATAGTACTAGTATTTTACTTTTTTATTTAATTTAATTTAGGCGAAATTTTTGTGAAAAATGTCTTACTTGCAGTCTCCTTTAACGATATTGACCCTCTGAAATGACATCGTCAATCTTCAAGATCATCTTGACAACTTGAGCTGCAAGTTGCATTTGTTGTTGCTTCCCGATCAATGTCTCGAATACACCGAGTTCCTTCATGTCCATTGTGTGATCACCCTTGGTACTGTCAATCGTAAATTCTGTCTCGTTAAGAGATAAAAGACCAAGTCCTATGGTATGAATTCCTTCTTTCACCTGTCGTGACTTAATTGCAGTTACTTCATTGATAGGTGACAAGCCAGCATTTTCGGCCAAAGCGAGAGGAATATCATCTAATGCATCTGCAAAAGCACGAATGGCATATTGATCTACACCCGTTATTGTATCTGCGTGCTTTCTGATTGCAAGAGAACAAGACACTTCAGCCGAACCTCCTCCGTAAACTACGCGGTTGTCCTTAACAAGGTTACGAACGACACACATAGCGTCGTGAAGAGATCGTTTGGCTTCATCTACAATCATTTTATTTCCACCTCTTACCAATACGGTCACGGCCTTTTTATTGGCGCAATCCTCCAGGACCAAAATACGGTCCTGTTGTCTCGAACTATTGGTTCCCATTGATATTTGTTCTACCTTTCCGGCTGTTCCAAGCTTATCTGGTGTCAACTCTTCGACACGTGCTACGATCCTAGCACCAGTTGCAATGGCAATGTGTTCAATTTCAACTCCACCTACCCAACGAACCGCAGGAAGTTCTTGCTGCAATAAGAGATGATTCGCCTCGTCATCAAAACCCCATTGACAAATCACCAAGTTGGCACCACTGTCCTTGATCTTTTGAATCATATCTCTAAAGTATTTCTGTTCCTGATTGTACAACTCTTCGTATGCTTCTGCGGAATCAATTTGTAACTTGTGCTTCGTTTTAGGTTTAGGTGGTTCCAACGGACAGGTTAGGATACATAATTTAGCATCCTTGATCATGGTAGGCATTTGTGGATGAGAAAATTCCTTGTCCAAAACAAGTCCATTCACAAGACATGTATCTTCTAGAGACCCTCCCGTCTTACCCTCCATACGAATCATATCGAAGTTAACATCATGCCGTTCTATATCGGCAACATCTAGGATGGCTTGTACGGCGATGCCGGCCATTTTTTCCTTGTGGGGTTGCAAGATTTTTGAAGATAGAGTAGTTTTAGCGGTAGTCAACAGTGGTTGGAGGTTATCTTTCGAGAATTCAACTTTTTCAGATATTTTAGCCAAATGATCGATAGCAACCTGTGAGGCAGCCTCAAACCCTCGTGCAATCCTAACCGGATGAATTCCTTTGCTCATTAAAATTTCTGCCTGTTCCAGAAGAGCTCCCGCCATGACGACAACACCCGTTGTACCGTCTCCAATTTCATCATCTTGAGACGATGATAATTCTACCAGAAGCTTTGCTACCGGTTGATGAATCTCCATTTGACTTAAGATTGTCGCTCCATCGTTCGTGATAGTGACATCTCCGTCTGGGCTTACCAAAAGTTTATCCATCCCCTTTGGACCTAACGACGTACGAAGAATGTTCGAAATTGATCGTGCTGCCAGAATGTTTGCTTTTGTTGCGTCAACTCCCTTCACACGGTTTTTGGCCTGCTGTTCCTTTAGGATAACAAAAGGCCTACCGTATTCATCTATTTGATGATTTTAAAAAAAGAGCGAAAATGAGATAAAATTTAGTGTGAGATTACTGTACGTAGTATATCACGTCAAATAGAAGTCCTAAGTCGTACAACATTGTAGCATACATGATTTTATGATTGGTTTTCATGCATCATCTTACGTACCATAGACCATAGACATGATGCTGCTATAATGTCTTCTTTTGTATATTGATTAGGACTGGGGTTGGGAGTAGATCCTCGGTGCTGCTTATCTTGTCTTTCGTCGCTTGTATTGTACAAGTTCGAATTATTAATGATTGCAATGGAGCATTGCTTGAAAATAATTGAATTTTCATTTTCTTTTTTTTAGTCGGACGACGGGAAGTCTGGCCGTCCTTCAGTCAGGAGTGAATTACTTCTATAATATTTAAATACTACAATTCTTTCTTCAGGCTATGATGTGTTCAACCCTGTGATATTGATTTTCTTCCTTCTATAATATTTAAATCTACAAGTACAATTCTTTCTTCAAGCTATGATGTGTTCAACCCTATGAATAGGGGGGGGGGGGGGGGGGTTAATTATGCAGCAGAAACATGCATGTACAAGCAGTTGATTGATTCATCAACAATACAACCAACCTCTGCTCTGTTGTGATACTTAATCAATTAATAATATAAAGTATGTCAAAATAATATGAGTGCAGGAGTAAGATAACAGGAAATACATTCCACCCAACGCTTAGAGGTGCAGCAGTATCTATTGCTTTTGTTGGACTGGTACTACTCCACAAAAAGAAGGCATATCATATCATTATCAGAAACATATCAAAACATGTCGATGGCATTAAATGGGTCCACTTCTAACTCTCTCTAATAACAACACCAACAAACTAACAAATGATACAAATTCATAATACAATATTCATTCAACATGGTAATAAGCGACAGTAATACATTGTTACTTCAGCTCTAATTATTTCAATTTTGCTAAGTTATGCACTTCCCTTGATATGTCAAAATTTAGACTCTATATTGATTACACCTACCTCCACAGAAAATCTGCCAACAGACCACCAAATTAAACCACAAGTGAAGACAAGTTCCTCCCTCTCCCTTGCATTTTTTATCAAGAGCTGGTGGGGGAAAACCTTTCATTTGAAGGTTAATTTCCAAGTGTGACTACTACTGTGTGCAGAACTAACTGAATCACAATTAACAAGCTGAGAGTTGGCAATCTAATACCAATAACTGAATCACAATTAACAAGCTGAGAGTTGGCAATCTAATACCAATAAGCTCACACTTGAAATATTCTTATTGTGATACCAAGAAGACTTATCTCTTATTCCATGCAATAGTCTACTATTTGCTAGAATCATCCAGCAACCATTTGTAACTGATCAAGTTAGCATTTGAAAAAGCAAAATGTGGAAGATGACAATAGTCAATCTTTTAGTTCTTTCTGTAAGCTTCATAACCTATATTTTGTGCAGAGCTTAGATACAGCTAATATACTAGAATAAATGAAGCGGAATTTTTCTAAAATAATGCATATAATATTATACTGCATGTTAAAATATTAAAGCTATCTCGTACTTTAGTCAGGAACGTTAATGCAATTAATGACGAAGATTCACTTTTAATTTCTAACTTCCAATAGAATCGTGTGTTGAGCAAACCACATGGAATTAATGGCGGACAATGTCAAAATCTAGTACTTATATCATTCGATACTTCTTTTCTCCTCCCCCACGTTCTATCCTGTGTTCATCAGCACGTTTTTTCCTACGTTTTTTATTGTTTTCTTGTTTTTTAATCCTACGCTCAGTAGCAACTTGAGGGTTTTGGACGGCCTCAACCTTCTGCTCAGTGATACGCTGCCTCTTCTTGGTAAGCGCACGCCGTTTGACTTCTGCATAAGCATTCAAAAAGTCACTAGGCGTTGTACACTTATCTTCCAATAGTGTCAAGACCTCTTCAGCCAAACTATGTTCAGTAGCAGGAGTGTCGATATCACCGTTGGGAATACCTGAAGCAGCAGAATATGAATATGAAGACCGTTTTTGGGACAACGCTTTATTTTCAATTTCATTCTTTGCCTCAAGGCTAGTTCGGTGAAGACCTTCTAACATCAATTCTAAATGAGGAGCAACTAGATCAAAGTTGCTTGCGCTAAACGCTGCAAAGCATTTGTACACTGTCATTCGACGCTTGCTTCCCTTGTTTTTTACGATCTGTGATAACCTTCGTAGCAGCCAAAAAACTGGATCTCGTCGGTTATCAGACTCGAAGTCGTCATCGTCTGCTTTACTTTTTGCGTAACAAAACTGAGGATGCTCCGACATTAAAGGAAGCGCAAATGTAAGCGTCTTAATAACAAGATCGGAAAGGTCTTGATTATGATCTTCTTCGGATACATTGAGTTGGAACAAGAGGTTTCGAACAATTTCAAACAACATTCCATCTCTCTGTGATAGTAACGATGTTGCAGAATTTGAGATGAAGAAAGCATTGAGAATTCTCGACGAACATAACCTGATCCAGGGATGCGGATCTGTTAGGCATTCCGTAACGCCGACCAATAGCTCTGTCTGCTGAATCAAAGCAGTTTTGAAATCTTTGATAAGCTTCTCAACGCAAATTAGCGAAAAGTACGTTATTTCCCAATCAGCTTCTTGACGTTGCTGCAAGTTTTGTTCCAGGCGGTCCATCCAGGATATCTCCAAGGAGCTTGATTTTAGGAAATCTGCACGAGTATCTATAAAATGACCAAAAATCTGAAGTGAGGCCAGACGAAGCGGACCCGTTTGTTGAGACCATCGTGAACAATAATCCTGAAAGGTTCGAAGTAACTCTGTAGAGGAGCGTTTCAGTAGTAAAATAATACACTTCGTCAGATGCTCTCGACAATCCTTTGAATCGTCATTTAGTAGCTGCAACACAAGTGGAAGGAACAGTATCTGAGAATGTCTCTGAAGGAGCTGTTCTGGTAATTTTCCACGATCAAGGTAAGCAAAATTATACCGGATATTCTCCCTTCTTGGTATTCATAGCTAATATTGGCAACGACTTGTTTGAGATGTTGCTCAAATCTCTCCTCTCCCATAGGGTAATCTAGGAGATACCTAACAAAGAGTCCCGCACATTGCTGCGTGAAATAAGAAAAAAGAAAACAAAGTGTTAGAAATGATATTGAAATTATTCTCAATCGTTAGACAAGGACAAATCTTACCTGACGAAGAGTTGCCTTGGGACTACGGACGACAAGTTTAATCATCGATTCCATTAGATCGTAGAACTCAGGAGATGCATATTGGCGCATTAAAATGACCTTAATAAGGTTCAAAGCTGGATTATGTTGATCCGAGTCTGTGATCGAAGCCTGGACGAGTGAGATGAGGACTTTCATTTGTTCTGCATTTAGGGGGAGACCGCCTGTGATGCCATGTTTGTCATCCTCCATCATCACAGTAGCATTAGCTGCTCGAATGTTTTTCTGGCTGCCAATCAAGTGGGCCAATGTCCTAAAACAAGCTTGAGTTAGATCGTGGTTTGTATTTAGAGAAGACCCCGAGACAGTCAACAGAGACAAAGTCTGTGATCCTAATGACTTTGAGCATGATGGTATCGATGGTAGATCAGCTCGAAGTAGAACCAACAGGCACTTAAGGGCGACCAAGGCCACGTCAGTGTCTCGGCAGTGACAAACACAGGCTGTTAACATCGGCACAAAAGGATCCATCATGCGCAACGATTCATCGTTGCGAATATCGAGTTTCTTCAAACATGCATTCATGAGGTTTAACCCAAAGACGATTGCAGTGATAGTTGCTGGCTCATTTATGGCTTTTATGTCAATAGTTTCAAGCATGTTATGACGTGAAGTACCGGTGAGTTTTGGTGCACTCGCACCGTCCTGTACTGTCCTTAGTCTGAGAGTATCATTTTGCTTGGCGTTTGATGCGGTCTTGGCGGATCCAGACGACTTCCTAGTTGACGGTCGCCATTCCACAACACTCGCTACTATTTTAGTCGAGTTTGAACTTTTAGAACTTTCGATGTTTTTCTGACCGCTTACTTTGATACCAATGTCACCATCGCCATTGTAGTCATCATCGTCTTCGTCGCGTTCAACAGTTGCTATTGCAGCACTGCCTATGAAGGGGTGAATCGTCGCATACACAAAAGGAAATAATTCGGATGCCGTCAAACTCTTGTTATTCGAAAGACCAATTGCGACACGCGAGAGCACCTCGGTGACTTTTCGAATCATTTTGGCATCGATAGTAGGCAGTCTCAATCTCTCGAGTAGAGGGGATATGATACAATGAACAGCAGATCTCGATTGTTTTCCGTTTCCAGCTTTGGAAGGCGCAAATGATATCATCGTACAAAGCATTTCGACTGAATGTACACTTTTGTTTCCTCCTGCCTCTTTTACAAACCTGACATTTGTATCTTTTGATTCGCGTCTTTCGTTCGCCACGCCAAACAGATCGTCTTGAATCAAATCCATTATCGCGGCAGTACAGTCATCAAATGGTACGGAAGCTTTTTTCAATTTATCTGTTGGGGTCGCTTCATACACGCTTGATAATTGTAACAATATTGAGTGTAGTGTTGCAGATCTGACATGCAATTTGTAACCTTCGTTCAATGTGACAGCGATTTCACGAATAACATCTCCAAGATATTTCATATCCATGGAACAAACCATTTTTGACAAGGTATTCCTAGCCACATCACGAGCATTAGAGTCTTTATTTCTCAATGCATCACAAATAATTGCTAAAATACGAGGAAGCTTCATCACGAAAAATTCTTCTGGAAATTTCTGGAAAAGTTTCACTAAAGCTAATATAACAGCAGGTCGGATTGTCTTCCCTTGTTTTCCATTCTTACCCTTCGTTTCTTTTGACAGTAGACCCTCGATCTTAGGGATGATACGATTCTCCAAAGAATTCCAAACAGATGTCTTCTCCTCCGTAGGAATAGAACTATCGTCGTTTTGTTTTGTAAGTTCAAAATTAAATCCGTCAATAATTGCGCACAAAGCGCCTACGGAGTAGCGTTCTTGTTCTGGATACCGATCAAATTGAGACAAAATTACCCACAGCATATGATTGTACTTGCTCCAAGATAGATGCCTTGCAATCGCACCGAGAGTAGCTATGGAGTCGAGGACGAACCCCTCCTCTGAGTTCGTTTTGCATTCATATATTGGGTGGAGAGCAAGTGGCACCAATATATTTGACAGAGACTGTGGACTGATTTTTGCTTCCAACTCTTCAGAGTCTATCTGAGACAGGGTTTTCCTCAACCTTTGGAAGGCCCTGGAACGACGATGAATCTGGACATGGGTAAGACCAAGAAAGAAATCTAGATCGTTGTTCTCGTCGTTGCACAGTATACCTAGATCACCGCAGAGATTTGACGATGGAATATCGTGCAAAGTTCTTGAAAGCTCCCTTATGAGGAGAATGTAATATCTCCGAGTTTTGATATCGCGACATTGCAAACCTGATCTTGATAGTGGGACTAGTACTGATTCAGCCATCTTAATCCATGCTTTTGCGTGCTGATTTTCTTGATGAATGTATGAGCTAGCTGCAAGCACAAGGCACTTCAAAGCATTGAAGGATGCACGTGATATTACACCATCTCCAACATGAAGGAAATGGAAGCACACATTGATCAATGGCGTCAAAACCAACGGATCTGAATCTGAATTGGTACAAATATCACCCCAGGTAAATCCATTATTGCCTGCTTCTGCCAAAGAAATCAGCTCTGGAACGACGACTTCAAAATTAATTTCGTCGACTTGAGTTTTGTCCACAGATGAAAGCTTCATAACGATGGCTGAGACTGCCTTCAAGTTGTGGTTCTTCTCTGCAGCTTTACCAATCAGGTCAGCAATACTACTCCTGATAGATAGCACTTCTATTCCAACCTTTGATTTGTATGGTGCGAGAATATGTGACAACTTCCAGAAGATCGAAGCAGCAATCTGTGGCTCGAGCTTTGAAATAATTCCATTTAGAATTCCAAGGACGTTTATCTTGTCATCGTTCAGTGTTCCGCGGTCAGGTTGCAGAAATGGTATTAGGAGATCGCACAGAGTTTCAAGGAAAGAATTCTCGTCCGTCACCATCTCCCAGTCACCGAAGGAAACCAATTCACTTATTCGAAATAAGATCCGAAGCTCCCTCCTCCAAGTCGGGGAGCTTTTTCCCCATCGTTTCGATTTAGATGAAGACTTATTCGTACTCGTACTCGTACTGTCTGGAGCATCGTTACTTTCTTTCGCTTGTAATCGTAACGTGAATTGCTCCATCAGGAGTGGTGTATATTTACAAACTAGATCTTTACCCACCACAACTGAATGTTCGTCTGTTATGGTGAGCAGATTCTCAATGAATGTCAAAGATACTTGTATCACAGATGTCAGGCTTGTCCCAGTAATACATTTGACTACGGCATGGACTGCTTGACCGTGCAAACATAAAATATTGATCAAATTTGGATCAGCTGACATTGTTTGTAATAGATTCAAAATTGCTGGACATCCCTCATTTCTTATCACCATCTCTGGAAGTAAGTCTAGTGAAGGCTGCAATGCAAACCACATTGATTCCAAGAAAGGTGCGAAGTCTATAGAGGATCCAAAAAGTGCAAATATATTAGAGAGCCTCTGAAAGCACAACGTCCTGATAGGATTACGACGAAGACTCCCACTACTCGTCGTGGATTCTTCAGCTTCAGATTGCAAGCTGTGTACTTTGGTTTCTGGGTGATCATTAGTTACCCGAACGAGCTTGCAAAGCTCAACAGTAATAACTGTCAGCTGTGGGATCCAAGAAATTATTTGATGACCGAATTGAGATAAGACGCTCTGAAGAAGGTGTAGGAAACCTTCAATGACAGGACTTGATAAGGAAGCCAGATCGGTTGATCGTGTTGTCATCAATGCATCAATAAGATTCGATCGATCCTTCGACTCGAATGATTCAACAACTTTTAATTTTTCAGTTCTGGGGATGAAACACCTTGTCATCAAATAAAGGAAAGGAAAAAAATCTTCCTCTTCCTTGCAAATAACAGACATGAACGATAGGATTGCTGCCCTGCGAGCCACTGGTGAATCTTTTGAGGATTTGCCCGCTTTTGCCGTAACTCTACCAAACAAAATTCGAGACAAAATAGGCAAAAGTAGTTTCCGGTGTTCGTTGTTCATTTTCCCCGATTCGACCTCTTCGGTTAGTTTTAATAAGGCAGCCTTAAGTTTACCCTTTTGTAATATCTCACGTAAATGATGATGATAAGGTGTCAAGTAATCAATTTTGAATTTGACCAAGCATGAAAGTGAATATCCCACGACGTACGGATCTGGATGAGTCAAGAATGATCGGAAAACCTCTTCGAGTAATTGATGGTGAACAAGTTGCTTTGGTCCATCTATCGCAGCAAAAACACGTAGGAAGCACTTTAGTCGCTTTTGCAAAACGAAACTCTGTATCTTTCCAAATTCGACACTAAAAGATTGTTAGAATTGAAAAGCTGCTGAAAATGTGTTGATGCAATGAACAATGAAGATTAAACACTACTTACGTTTCTTTCTCGATGAAGTCGTTGAGATGGAGTTCACGAGAGTCTTGATCATTTGTGTGAAAGGTAAAATACTGCTCGCTAAGAAATCGTAGGAAAAGAGGGACTATTCCACGTGAATGTTTCGAGACAATCTTGTGTCCCATCTCGGCAGCTTTCCATACGGATTCCATGACAGTCTCTGCATCGGCAGTATGATAACATGGAACATCGCCTTCAACCAATTCAATATATGCTTCAAAAAGAGAAACATCTTTTCCTTCAGAATTCTCCCACCTGTGACATGAATCAAAGTGTTCCTTTTTTGAAGATGATTTACTTATTCCGGTTAAATCGTTTTTTGATGCGGTCAGCGCAGCATTGCCTTCAATATTGCCTTCAATAACATCCACAAGTTTAGTTTCGAACGAGGGCCAAACTATCTCTTCATAGGCCGTGGCAAGTGATACAAGAGTTTTTTCCGCAGATTGCCATAGCGGAGCGAACTTAATATTGAAAATACCGAGCATGTGATTTGCTGCTACTTCGGCATATATCGCAGGAAGTCTACGTGTTCGTCCGAGTATCTCGACCTTTCCAATTAAAGACATAAGCTGTTTTTCACCTTCAAGTCTGACAGGTGACGATTCGAGTTTCAATAAACTTTTTATCATATCACACGGACCCACAGGGCCACCTTTACTAGAATTTTCTTTACCACTTGGATGGTAACTTTCGTCTTCATCCAAATCACCAGTGAGATCAAGGTCGGCATGATCTACCACGAACTTTTTCTCTGGATAGCTCGCCATAATCTGGAGTGTATAAAGTCGGAGGAAGTGGTTTGAACTTCGTAAATTCGGCATAAGGGAATCATAAGCATTGTCTAAATCATCTACCAATGGTCCAAGACTGAACTTTTGTAGAACCGGAATCAAAGATGCGGCACCCCGCAAAGCCCAAAGTGATCCTCTATCTTCCAGAAATAGCTCCTTCGCAAGTGATTTAGCCCGCAAGATCGTCTTCTTGATAATAGAGGGTTGAATCGATGTTTCGGTCGCTTTCAAAGAGAGGTAAGAGAAGGCTTCAATTGCTAGACCTTTCACGACAACTGCGTCAGAACGATTAGCACCCTGTAACGAGTGGAAGCACTGCATTAGCCATTTCGTAGATTTCTTGTAGTTTTCAGTTTGACTACCGCCACTCAATGCTGCTAGGAATGGAACACATCTTATATTCAAACTAAGACGTGCACATAAGTCTTTCTTGTCTTCGTCGTCGTGCTCAAATTTACAGAGGCAGGCATCAAGCAGAAGCTTCTGCTGTTCCTGGGTTATATTCAAATCATTTCCAGCCATCCCCCCGAAAAGCTCAAAGGATTGCTTTCGTTTGTGATTATCGAGGGAGGTACCGGTACAGCTGTCAGGTGGTAAGATTAGATTATTTGACGAAACAACACCGAAAACGATATCAAGGGTCGAAATCGGATCCGATTCGGCCGTCTGGACCGATGCACTTATCAACTTTGATACAATTGCAGTTCGAGTGGATATGTCGTTTAGATGAGGTACAAGGTCCTTCGCAAAAATCAATGAAAGAGAATAGATAGATTCCACATTTTCATATTGCGACTCTAATACTCCTTGAGCATTTTTTTCGATGTTTATACATTGCCTATCCTGCAAAGGAAGCCATATAGTACTTAGTAATGAGACCAGCGAACATCGATCCTGCGGTGACATCGATGTAAGACAGACCTCAGAGCACAATGTAGAGATTGAGTCACAGAACAAACTAAGTTCGTTGTCGGTACGCGCCTGAAGCAAATCTCCCGACCGAAAAGTAGCCACTTTCACAATCAATTTAAGACTCTTTATGATCGGCTGGAAGGATACACGATTCGAAACTTTACCCTGCTGCTGCTGCTGCTGCTTAAAATTATCTTCGTAGCTCTTTACAGAACTTGAGAGTAGTAAAAATAATTCTTTGCAAACCGTACCGAATCCAGAGTCAGCCAAATGGTAACAAATTTTGAACAATACGTCTGAAGCAACATCCAATATTAGATCCTGGTTTTCATCCACATTGTTCTTATTGTTACTACTATTACTACCTTCGTTCATCAAGCTGATGTTGTTACAGCACGAATATTGTAGAAGAAATTGTAAAATTCGACACCCTTGTGAATGGAGTTTTCCGGGCACTCCTCGAATAAGTTGAAAGAGTAACTGGGAAATCCCATCTGTAGCTTCTGTCTGTGTACGTAAAAGAATTCTACTTGTTGGTTGTGTTGAAGTTGAACCTAAGGCTCGAAGAACACGACGAATGTGCCGTTCCCGAGAACTATGGTTTTTCATTTTTCGAATCTGTGGTGCAAAGGTCTCCGCTGACAAACGTCGAACCAATTCCCGACGATTTCCAAGCGTAATTCCGTAATACTTTCTCATGGATTCCATATCGTCAACAATCAACTTAGAATCGTAACGGAAGATATACGACAAAGTTCGAAATGCAGTCTCAACAATGGTAACATCCATCGGGATGGGTTGTTGCTTTGAATCGGATGGAGGAGGAGGAGGATTCAACATATCCTGTGCGATACGAGGAAGAATTTTCGTATGCAAATATGGATGAATTTCATGGCGGAGATCTCTTGCCAATACCGAAAGTAAATGTAGAATATCAGTCGTGGCATGGTTGATAACAAATTCTTCCCGAACAACAATACCACCACCACCATTGTCGTCGTCGTCACCTCCAGAAGTAATTTCTTTCTTATTCGGTGTACGTACATCCGGCATCGAAGCTGGTGATAACATATAGGCTACCAAAACATCAATAATTTTATCCAAGTTATGCAAAATTTCTGGAAGAGATCTAACTAACTTCCAAATTTCTCGATGGAATTTAGAAAATATTTCGGATGCGTTACGGTCGAACGCCACATCAATTTCACCTGAGAAGGTGGATGAAATTTCCGTTCCCATCTCTTTCTCCTCATTTTCATTCTCTTCTAATATTGTTTCTGACTTATCCTGATCATTGGAAATCTTGATAAATCCCGCGTCGTGGTCGATCCGATGACGGTTCTTCTTCTTTGCACGCCCTTCATCACGTTTAGGATTATGTACAAATTCTTCCCTTGTGGCTGCACTAGTAACCCCTCCTCCTATTCTACCTTTGTACGAGCGATAAACATCCGCTGAAGCTTTCTTAGATCGTTCCTTTGAAGATGCAAATCTAATACGTTTCTTTGATCTTTCATCAGTATTGATTGTCTTCACATGATGACGGGAATCCATCTTCGGTTTTTCTTTCTTAACCTACTAAAGAAGAAATAGAGTCTACAGCCAATGTATCGATCGATTGATTCGCGAATCGACGATCGGGTCCTCAATCAAGTTCTTGTATTTCTACTGGTGTGTATATTTAAATTACTACGCCAATTCTCGCCGTTTTCGACTAGACACGGTTATGCTACTTCTTAAAGTTGAAAAGTTTTTGTCAAATTATTTGGCCTTTCGTCAAATTGTATTTCAGATTTATTTCATGAGGATGAAATAAATGTGTTGATTGATTCGATTGATTCAATTTATGGTTTTTGTTGAAACTTTCAGTGGCGGGGCGCTCGACGCACGGTAGCCTAACAGACGAAAAATACGTGTCTGTCTGTACTTACGAAAATCTTAGTTGTTTTTCATTTTGTTTTTTTTATCACGATTTCGCTTCACACAGCCGACGACCATGAACAAAACTCACTATCACAACTCAACAACTACCCTTTGTCAACTGCAATAAAAACCCGAAGTATTACTACTGTTATTTTTTTCGACTACTTAAATCCTTCCCTATCTGTAAGCTCGGAAAAGCCGATCGTTGTTGTCTGCTGTAATCTTGTTGTCTCTCTTTATTTTCTGCTACTGTACCACCGGCTTCGTTTAGACAAGACGGAAGAAAAAATTCGATATGATGGAAGAAAAAGTGGAGTTCGTTAAGGAGCATTACGAACAAATGGGATATCGTGTCCATTCTGGATTACAATTCGGTGCGGAGCTTGTTTTATATGCAGACCGTCCTGATCTTGTCCATTCAGATTTCTGCATCAACGTTACTCGTGATGGTAAGTTTAATGTGTGTGTGTGTGTGCTGTGCGTGCATGTGTTTTGTATTATATGGGTATTGTATTGTATTGTGCTTAATTTGATTGGTTTGTTGATGAAGCCAATCATTGATCGCTGGTGCCACAGTAATACTATAGTATATCAAGATACAATGGATGGTTGAACAAATCAATTGATAAATCAATACATTCTGACATTTATTTCTTCGTTTTTCACTCATTCATTCATTCACCAGACGAATTTATTGACTGGAGAGAAATGCAAACTCTTGTTCGTTCGATGCCTGACTTGCACAAGACTCTTGTACTGGTAAATGCAAATGCAGCAAAGGTCATAGACAAAGACGGTAATAACAATCGCTGTGTCGATGAGCTCGCAATTTCAACAGAACATGCTCCATTCCGACATAAACCGAAACCGATCGAAGTTGGTGCCCAGAGGAAAAATAAGAACAAGAAAGTCAAAATTTGAAAATTAGACCCGCAAAAAAGAAATCAAAAAAAGTCTTGTCTATTTCTTTTTTTCCTATCTTTTTACAATTTATATTTAAAACTTATAAACATTCCCTTCCAAACATGTACTCACGAGACTCTCGTTTTATCCTTCCCTCACTATTATTATAATACAATACACACAAACACACAATACAATACAATGCAATACTTATTTTCGATGGATCTATAATCCTCTAGAAAACTATCGAACTTAAATACTAAATCCCGTTCCAAATTTAAAAAAAATTAGCGATGGACTCCAAATCATTAAATGCAGGAGCTTACGTCTTCACACCGGGAGGATCGAATGATGACAGTAACAATGAAACGTCCGTACCTAGCACAGGTACAACTACAGGCACGGACACAATAGAAGCAGGTACTGGTGCACCGTTGCGAGATTCATTAACAGAAATAGTCGAAGGTATCGACAAAGTAAAGATTGAAGATGCTCATGCTGGGGCGACTCCTACTTCTGACGTTACTGCACCACCACCATTGCCAAACAATGCTCCGGCTGCAAAAACGGCTCTGCCATCTCATTTGGCAAAGCATGCTGCTGAATTTTGGTTTCCAGAATGCCGTGACTGTTCGTGCTGTAAAGGCTTCAAATATGGATGCAATTGTGCGGCTTCAAATGGTGGGTCTTGTGCATGCGTTTCCGAGGACGATGTTCCCGCAGTAGCGGCTCCACCAAACAACGCTAATTCTCATCAACAACAAAGATACCCTTCTACTGGTAGTGGACGTGGTAGTCATTCTCATAGTCATGGTGGCGGCCGTGGTGGTGGTGGTGGTGGTGGAGGAAGGCGCAAAGTTCCTTGCAGATTCTTCTTTACAGCTCAGGGTTGTCGGTTTGGTGATTCTTGTACATTTGATCATACAAGTCAAGGATAACAATTCAAGGAAAAGGAAAATCTTTCCTAAAAAATGTACTCCGAGAGCACAGGGAATCACTGTATCGATCAATCAATCAACCTCGTTAATAAAAAGTAGTGCGCTTTGGGTCTCTTAATATTTCTGCTATAATTTATTTTTTAAAATCACGCTTTTGCTACTATCATTGCATTGAAAAATAGTATGCCCTGCTATTTTAATCACAGGACTACTCATTAAAACATATAGGTCCATTGCTAGCTTTGTGGGTGGAAAACTGCTTAATGCACACACTTATGCTAGTATTTTTCTATGCAAATGAATAGGTCCCCCGAATAATAATTACTAGGACCAAATTACAGTATTTTTTGTGTCCATTTTCGAATTTTATGCAATCCCCCGAATAATAATTACTACCCCCAAATCACAGTATTTTTTGTGTCCTTTTTCGAATTTTATGTTATATTTTCTTTGATTAATGACATTTAATAAGTTACCTCCAGCAAGAACAATAACACTTACCTGTCGGCAATAGGAACATTCCTGTGCAATAGTCAACAGAGTCGAGTCTATTGGAATACAGGTCCCAGCAGTTGCGCTTAGACGACAAAATAGTCGGAGTTAAAGTCGTCACATTTGCATCAAATTCTGAAGGGAATTTGTAGACGGCAGATTTTAAGATGGATAACATTAAAGATCTCGGAAAGGGAATGAAAGGTGCGACCAAGAAGACATTTAAAGGAGCTGCAAAAGGGTTGAAACAGACAAAAAAGATTGCTGGGAAAACTGCTAAATATGCTGGAGTTGGCGTGAAAAAGACTGGTAAAATGACTGGTCTCATTAGCAAAAGCAAGTCACCGAAAGACAAAACAACGGGAATAGACGACATGGAAGGTGACGAAGATGAAGTTGGCGATTACGATGAGGAAGAAATGGGTATGTACATGGGATACAACGATGAGGTATCTATGACTAAGGCAAATCACATTCTCTCATCAAAAGGTACTCATCGTCTTAATCGAATTTTAAGAAAAACAAACGACGAAGACGAGGAATTTAATCCCCATAGCTTCGGAATAGATGATAGGACTGGTGCGCAAAATATTCAGAAACTTGACGATCCAAAAGACCCAGACGAAGTCTCAGCGTTTGTCTGCAGTGTAGTTCTTCCTCCCCTTCGGATCGACCAACGTTCAATTGGTGGAACGATTGCTTCTGAAGAGTACCCAGAAAACATGATACAAGAATCACTGCTATGCTTCAGATGTAAATCCTTCGAGTTGACAGGGACAGATCACATTTCGGCCTCGAGTCTAGAAAATCCAGCAACCTATGCCAAACACAAAAGATCGTTGGGTCTATTTGGAAAGGGTAGTAAGGGACGGAACAAACTTCATTACGTTGTTCTAGCACGATCTACCAACCAACCACTCTTACACTCGAAAAAGACCAACGAAAAGGATACGAATCGACAAGGAGCTGCCGATGCAGGATACGACAAAATGTTTTCACCCGGAGATGATGATCTTGACGTTATAGAAGAAGCAAAAGAAGATTCACTGGATCAAGAAAACGAAGGAGAAGATGAAGAAATGCGAGACTCCGACGATCAAGGACTAGAGGGGGGCGAGTCAGACAATACTGAGGTATCGTCATTTCCCGCTTTAGTCTGCCTTACACTAAATAGCGACGGTGTAAATCCAGACATTCGGAAACTAATCGAGTTGGATCAGTTGACAACTGTTCAAGATGTGACGGCTACTGTAGTTCAACTTGCTTTCCAAAATGGAGATACAGTTCGATTTGATTTCAGTGAAGATGACGAAACCAAAATTGTAGAGGCTGGACTGGTGAAGGAACGCTTCATATGGTCGTTGCTTCAAGTCCACGCAATGTTATGCGTCTCTGTTGTAGAAAGAAGTTCCCTTGCGAGCACCAATTCAGGCAACGTCGTTAGGGCACTGTTGCCACCACTAAATATTAGAAATCTAGATCGCGCTGAATTACAATATGTCGCCACCGTCAATAGCTTTCTCAAGTCTGACGCGACACTTTGTGCCTTGTTGGATCGACAAAGAGTACTCGCCCGAGAAAAAGACGAGGCACCATTGAAAGAAGGTGGAGAGGTAGTGGAGGAAAAAAGTGGTGATATACGAGATGGGATGACGTATGATCTCATGATGGGAAACTTTGCAACACGTGTCGCCATATTCCATTCAGCTGATGAACGAGCCGAGGCTGAAGAGATCCTAAATTCAACAGAATGGACATTGTCTCTAAGTAGTGAGGAAAGTGCAGCTGCCACAGCAGCAGAGCGACTCTCTCTTGTCCTTCAAAGAAGGATGCGTGATCTGGAGGCAGAAACTTGTAGACGACTGATAGCCTGGGAAGACGAGAAGCATTTATCGGTTACTGGTCAAGCGGGATTATTTGCTCAGACTGCAAATCGAGATACCGTAGATGCTTTATCGTTGGCCCATCTTTTCACTACTCTGGAATCTTTGGACAGAGAGCTGATTGAAATGGAGGATTGGCTCGATGATAGGGTATTGGCCATCAAACCACTCACTGACGATTGTCGCGACATTGAAGAAGAGAATCGTCAATTAGAGCAACAATGGAAGTCTTATGATTTGTTGGGCTCTGAAATGCGTCGTCTGTTGAAGGGACTTGTTATCGATGAAGACCTAGAACTGATCCTTGGCAACCCAGCTTCTGCTCTAGTATATGATGATGCAGGTAATATCCAGGTAGAAGAAAGCGAAGATGGAGTAGATCGGGTGTATGATGCTGGTAAAGCGCTTCAAGAGGCAACAGAACACGCCGAAAAGGCTGGAGGTCTACATCTTCGTGCTGTGAGTGAGAGGGTCGAAGCCCTTGCACAGGCCTCAGAGTTTTTCTGTACTTCTATGGCTCAGATCATTGTTACCATCATGGAACAATTCAAGACGGAGGTCGTGGCTGCGAGTGATCATGGCAAGGTTTCGAAGCAGGATACTCACTCAATGATAGCGAAAAAGATTCGAGATACCCAACGAAAATTTCAGAGCTCTCTTCTCGGTTACATTAAGCTCATTGAAGTCATGGCTCTATTGAGTCCAAAGCTACTCCCTGCAATCAGAGACGCGTACTCGGAGATGGTAGCAGAAGGTATTCTTATGAAAAAACGAATGAAAGGCTACTTTCAAGCATTACCAGGAAAGAACTCTGCGTACTTGAATAATGCAGCAAAAGATCTAAAGAATTACTCTCCGTACGAACCTGGAAGCAAAGAGATGACGGTAAACGCTGAAGATATCAAGTACGCCCTAAGTGAGCTGCTACCTGTTGTGGCACGAGAGGCTTACTTTACTGCAGCTCTATTTGGACTTTCCAGTAAAGCTAAAGACGGACGTGAGAAGA
Organism: Fragilariopsis cylindrus CCMP1102; assembly: GCA_900095095.1. Classification (NCBI taxonomy): domain Eukaryota; phylum Bacillariophyta; class Bacillariophyceae; order Bacillariales; family Bacillariaceae; genus Fragilariopsis; species Fragilariopsis cylindrus. The sequence continues at coordinate 28,798 of FMBT01000573.1, forward strand.
AGCGCAACTTTGAAGCGGCGAAAAAAAGCGTTGACCACTCGACACAATATTTCCGATATTACATTCAGCGAACCTGTGGCATAGTTGAGGATGGCGAAAAGGACCCAAATATGCGATTAAGAGCAGATCCTATGCTATCGCTTGTTGCTTCTATCCATCTAAACGAAGCCATGGAAAATTACATCGATCGTGAGAAGAAAGGTGGAGATCACTCATTATCTTTGGCGTATGTCCGAGCTACGATCTTGGATCTGAGAAAGAAGGTTGATAAACAATGGGTGGCCTGGGTAGAACAACAAATCGAATGGATTCGTAGCAATCCCGGAGTCCCTTCGAATGGTAAGAGAGCTGGCATATACGCTGCTTTTGCCAGATTCCCTTGCTATATCGATCACATTCTTCTTTGCTGTCGCGAAGGGAGAACGGATAACTTCACACCTAATTTAGCAAACATCAAAGTAGTAAGCTATTATTTACAGAAGATTGCAACAGCTCTTCTTGAGAGTCTTCGAATTTGTTCGGAGCAGGAGACAACAGATCAACAGTATGCTTCCAGTGTAATGCAAATGGAGAACAGTTATTTCTTTACTCAATCATTGAAAAACCGTGGAAGCGAAATCACGGCTCTCTTTCAAAAGCAGATCCTAAAAGCTAACTCAGTTTGCAAGTCCAGCACAGATGCGTATCTTGGGTGGATGATCAAGCGGGAATTCAAGAGTCTTCATGCACTCTTCTCTAATATATCTAAGATTAGACGAGAAGTTGGTGATAGAGATGTTCCCATGCATGTCCCGAAGGCCACTTTTATTAAGACATTAACAAAAGAATCAAACAGAGAGACTATGAAAGAAAAGATTGCTATCATCTACTCAAGAATGGAGAAACATCTTTCGGAGGAAGGGGGACTTCTTCCTGTTGCTTGGAAGGCCCTTGTAAAAGTTCTATATGAATGGTTTGGAAGGTGGGAAAAGCTGAGCTCTCAGATCTACAAGCATGTATTAGAACCGAGTGCAGTTGATGTGGTTCGCATTGCTAAGGCTGCTGGAGCAAGTACTGGGCAAGATGATCGAGCAGGTGGAACTGGTCGTAACGCTTCAGCTACAAGTAATAGAGAACTTGGTCTGAACAACGTTGCTAGTAATACTCGAGGAGCATCTATGGCACAATTTTAATCTTTCATTAGTAAAAAACCTGATGAAAGGACTGTAAACTATTTTAAACACATACACATACGCATTTTTTTCTTCCTTTCAATATAAACAATTTGGATATTACTTCTATAATACTAGCTACTGATGAGGTTTAGGCTGGTTTTTCGGATTCAAACCCAATTTTTGTCTTCGTTTTGATGAGGTTTAGAGGGTGATGGCTCATTCTCTTCGGAAGAGGCTTCTACCAGCACATTAGTTAAAATCTTCGTCTGGGGTAACGCGAGAGGCTCATACACTTCTGGAACCAAGAGACCAACAAAGAAGAGAAATATAGCAAATATGAAAGAGACAATACCCAATAGTTGGTACGGGCGAATCGCGTATCCTTCATATGCCAGAACCGTTCTCAGAGGCACAAAGATTGAGAAATAGTACGATCAGCACATGTGAGATGAAATTCTTCATCAATATTACCCAGATAAAAGGGATGGACCAATATATATATATATATTATATATATATTGTGGTGTAGGGTCTTCCTAAAAAAACAGTATGTGTTTGGGGTAATTAAAGCGAAAAAATCGAAGTAGGACTGTATAACTCGTCAATCCTAAGACTACCTAACTACAAAGAATGCACAAACGTCATCAACGACTATAGTATATCCCAAATATTGTCGGACAGGTGGTGTGGATAAATGGAATAACACTTCATATTATTATTGTTTACTTTCTACATCCAATTTGTACTTTCCCATTATAAAAAAAATATACCATTATTGATAACAACAGTTAACGCGACATAATACTGTAGTAATAGAAATAGCAATCCATACTGCATATGTACGTATGAACTTTCCTTCCTAATTCTCTTCTTCATCTGTATCTTTCTTCAAAAATTTTCGAACTATGTTTTCGTCGATCCATGGTGTTGTGCCCAATGCGAGTCCGATACGAAGTGGCACCGCAAATCGTGCAAAATTAACAAATGCAAAAGCTTCTGCACCAAGTTTTCCCTGATCTTCTGCATTGGTCAAATCAGGGAAATGGCCTGTCACCTCATAGTAGCCAAAGATACAAACAGGAACAGAAATAGCCCAAAATCCTAATTCCCATAATGCATATGAAATAACTCCAGCTAGACCAGCTTCTTTCACTTGTGCCATCATTTTTTGTGTTTCTGTCATATCCTCTTCTGCAACTTTATCTTTATCATCTTTCTCTTCATCGGCCGATGATTGTTTTATGTTTAAGGCAACCTTATTCTCAAATGTTGTTTGTTCTTGAAAAATAATACGACCGCCACCGACACTACTTCTTTGATGACTTTTTACTCCGCATGATTGGCATGATCCATGTGCAATAAATCCATTCGCAGCATTAATGCTACATGCAAGCGGAATTAAGAATTGAATTAAGCGTAATGACAGTTTCATCGTTATTTTGTCTCTTTAAGTATCTTTAGAAGTACTAGTAGTATCCTCAATGCCTTATTATGCTCGGTTATCTTGTGGTAAAAGTTTGCTTTTGCTTTTGCTTTTGCTTTGTTGTTGTTGTTGATGTTTGTGGATGTGGATGTTGCTGTTTGGAATAAATAATCTTTCATATATTGGGTTGGCGTTTTCCATCCCATCATTATGATGTTTCCTCTTCCAATCATTGTGTGGGTCGCAATCCTTAACGTATTCTGACGTGTTGACATAATAATTATGGTCTAATATTGGTGTCACTATACTGTAGACACGATGACACAAGTTCCAGTCGTGGCAAGGACTATGTATGGCTCATAAATATGTAAGTATGTATAATACGTATACAATTGTACCTCATACAAAAGCATGCTTGCCACCGAGCATTTTTTTTTTCACGATGAAATGAGAGTCGAAGAGATTAATTCGAGGATTATTGCGACAACAAAACTGAGACTAACACTAATTAATAATTGATATTGATTATTGATCATTGATATTGATATTGACGGTAGCAATCAACGCATTACATTGCCAGTCACAGAGGACCTCAATTACAATATAATATTCCAGAGTAAATATCTATCCAAAGTCTATTTCAGCAAGAGTCCTCTAAAATGGCGGGAAAAGACGGAAAGAAGCGAGGACGAAAGACGGAAAATGACAACAGCAACAGCACGAGTGCTGTTAGCACTACTCGTAATTATAAACGCAGGTCAACTGACTCGAATGTGGCTTATCAAGAATATTGTGAACTACCCTTTACACTAAGCAGCATTCTCGTCGATGAGTTTGAATATATCACACGAAATGACATACATGCTATGAGAAGTTTGCATGTTCTTCCATGTCCGGTGACTGTGAAGCAAGTCCTTGAACATTACCAAAAAAAACGCAATAAGAACCACAATGACGACGATGAGAAACTAAAACAAGAGCAGATTAAAAGATTCTGCGATTCACTTGCTTTACTGTTCGACGACGCCTTACCTGTTTGTCTTTTGTATCGTGAGGAACGACCCCAATACGAGTCTCTTCAAAATGACGAAAATCTAAGATTGAAACGTCCGTGCGAAATATATGGATCGACATTTTTACTTCGTCTCCTCAGAAGGTTACCAACACTATTATGCACAGAATCTAGAAAAGAAATGGATGAAGTCGGACCACTTTTTGCAGACTTGGTGGTCCTTTTACAAAAGAATCGTCAGGCATGCTTCAAGGACTCGTATCGTAAGCCAAAGAAAAATGAGCTTCTTTCGTGGGAAAAAGAAAATATTGGTACCGACAACGGCTGTGGCGAGCGATAGATATAATGAGTCGATAACAGTAATCACTCTTATTAGTCGATGTGCCCATGATGAATTATTTACAAAACGAATGGCTTGTCTCTCAAACAATACAAATATATATATAGTTTGAATCAATCGTTCTGCATAACTTAGGTTTTATGTTTGTCGAAACCAAATTATGTTGTAACAATAGTAAAAAAGTATATTTATGAAAAATGTAGTACATTTCCGATAATATTTGTAGAAAGAAAGAGTAGATCTTACGTAGGACCAGTAAAAATCGAACCGAAATGTAAAGTTACTATGATGATTAAAATTTTCATTAGAATGTAGTGCAGTGAAAAGATACATGATGGATGATTACATTTTAGATTGCATTTTCCTGTATTAGTCCAAGATATTTGAAAACTACATTTCTTTTGACCCACTGTCAGAGTGAATGGAGGCATGTAAAAATTAGTGATTTATCTTGTTCATTGAACTGATTTATGGCAACACAACACAAAACTATACTCTGGAAATCAACACTGAGAAAGTATAGTTTACTGTAAAAATTGTTAGATTCATTTGGGTTTTATAGTAGTTAAGTAATTCTTTGGTTGTTTTCATATGGTAGTATCATTTATAATGACTTGTATCTCCCTTTGCTATATCTTGTGATGTACAGAATTCATATTATTGTGTTGTGCAGCTGCTGTAGGAGTACATATTCAAATTATCTCTGTTGTATCTTGGGATATATATCTATATATATTTATGTTGAAAGCATGTCCTTCAGATTTGAACTGTTTGCTATTGTTCGAATAGAAGGGCATGATGAATATCAATATTATTTCTACTAAGAACTGCACTTTGTTTCTAGAAGCCCGATTTAATTCATTCAATGTGTCTTTGTGCAAGCAGTTTCACCATGAAGGTTTAGGAATTATGGCAAACTACAATTACTACTAGAACATACACCATTATTCTAGAACAGATGGTCTGCCAGAACTGCTTGTTCAAATTGGCTGTACAGCTTGCACAAAAAGTTACTACTTTGCTCTTGCGATAGCTCGTGCTTTGAGTCTTCATAATGTCAATGTCATACATTTCATACATTAGCCTTTGCGTGTAGGACTGGACCCTGTCTATTATTTTGTAGAAGAGAGTCCCATTGCCAACTGGGACGTGCACTGATATGCAACTTTATACACAGGGAGAATTATTAGCTTGTTTATAGCATCAGATCTAGTTTCAGAATTGAGAAGACTGGTCAAGATTATACTTTTGAAAAATCTTTTGAAGAAAGCTGTACTGTAAGATGTTACTCCTTTATCTGTGTGCCCATGATGGTATCTTTGGAGTGGGGCATCAAGGTTTAGATTGGAAATCTATTATTACATCTAGTAGTATCAGTTGACTCTATAGTATTACTACTAGACAAATCATTACTGCAAATAGTAGATACTACTCTTATTGTTTGTATGTTATGAGAAGGTTTGTGGTTGGCTAATTAAGACTAACTAGTACCATAACTTTATGTCTTCCTAATTGAAAAGATCTTAGTAAGAAATAAGCTAGCTAGCATATGAAAAGGAGTAAAAACTAGCTGAATAATTAATTGTTTTAGGGCCTCCCAAACACAGAATTAAGCACAAGAAGTACAGTACAGATACAAATGACAACATTGATTAAAGCAATGCATGATGTTCATAATGATGATGACAACAACAACAAAAATATTTACAGTAATATTATGATGATTTATACCATCAGTTGTTGTTGGTTGCCTGCTACTGCATTGGTATCAAAATGTATTGTGAGGACTGAGAACCTTCCTTTATTATTTGCTCTTGAATTAAAAACTAGCACTGAATGCAGGCAGTCCACAAGTAAGAACCTCTGCCTCTACCAAGTAGTCCATGTCAACTAAAAAAATCTTGAAATAATGCCGAACATTGCAAAACCAAATAGATGCAGACATTATTATTATTTATTACTACTGACTTCTTACTGACAGCATACAAATATGCCTTCAACTTCTACTATTAGGTAAGTAGTGAGTAGGGCTGCTAGCTAGTTAGTGAGATTCCACACTATACAAGTCAAGTAGGAGCATGATTACTTTTAAGTCAATGCAGTATGTAATTTATTGAAGTTGGTTGTTTTTGTTGTTGTCATGTTGGGACACAAATGCTCCCAATCTATAAATACATAGATTCCCTTTTGTTTAATAATACAGACATTACTAGAATCACCATCGCATCATGAGTGTCTCCCTTGTTTGTTGTTATAATATTCCCATTGTATGAGAAGAAACACCGCCAGGTAAATCCATTTTTTTATTAAATAGTATTAAAAGTTATGATGAAGGACAGACGGATAAATTTGGGGGAGTGGAGTTGTAATTCGTCTCCCCCTTTGACCGGGATGATTCCATCGACTGACTCAGTCCACTCCCTCTCTTATTCATCGTTTACTGTACGTATTAGTATAAGTCTAGAGTTGATTCGTTATATAAGGCTCATGTAGCTTGATTCGTGCGCGTTCTCAGCACGCGTTTTGCATCATCCGCTTTTTAGTCGCGAGCAAAAAAATGATTGGATGAAAACGATCATTCGACTCACACATCGATCGCTATTTACGACAGCATTTAAATACTTAAGTACAGTATTCATTAGGGGAATTTCCCCTCAAATTCTTATTTTGTGTTTAAATAATGTAGGAATCTTTTTACACATAGAGAATTCAAACTACATTTTTTCACGGGAATCTTTTTCGCGATTACGGCATGACTCGCTTAAGAATATTTTTTGAGATCTCATTTCGTCGCCAATTTGAATTCTTGCACGTGGTGTCACGGAGTAAGATAATTTGTCAATCCCAATCATACCGATAGGAGAAAAATGCGACAAAAAGCAAGAATATGAGCAATAATGAAGGTTACTGGTACACATTTACACCCACACTTTATTGGTTAGAATATTACTCCTACTTACTCATAAAAATAAAAGAAGTAAGAAAAGAAACATGAAGTCCTCCATGATGAGAACTGTTTGTCTCTCAGTAGCTCTGCTAGGATGTGTTGTCCATTCAGTCACAGCTGGTGCTGCTGGGCGCCAACGTGCTGTGAAACACAAGCTTGAACAAGACTTCACAAGAGCAATGTTTGCCGATGGTAAAATTATGAATGCGAAGAAAAAGCAACGTGAAGATAAAAGAAAGCGCAAGCTCATGGAAAAGTTGATGGAGGCTTCTACTCCCCGTCATCTTGCCGATAACTACAATAGTAATAGTAATAGCAACAGCAACGGCGAATACAGCTTCGAAGACTCGTACGAATGGATGAACCCTGTCTACCAACAGATGATGGAGGATGGTATCTTTGACTTGACTGCTCGTTCTTTCAAATATTCTGGTTGTGCTGCGATTAAGGCATTCGATCCTGACCGTGCTGCACAAAATGGTAACCCTATGGTCGTCGATACGTATGCTGTATTCCGTCTTTGTCCGGAAGATTCATGTAACAAGTACTCGTTGACTGGTTGCGGAAAGAACTACGGTGAATACGTTGTTGAGATGTCTACTTACTTGGAATTTATGCTTGAATTTTACGAAAGCCATTACGGAGCCTACTGTGAATACTGCTACCCATGTGACTACACTTACCAAGTTATGAAACGTCAAACACAAGGAAATTGTTACGAAGAAATGAGCCAAGAGGAATACACTGATAAACAGAGTATGCAGCAAATGGCATGGGAAGATTACTACCAAGAGAACTTCGGTGACATGTCCGAATACACCCAAGCCAAGGCAGAATATCAATCTGAGATGACTCAACAAATGAATGATTATTCCAGCAGTTACACCGTCAACAGCAACAGCAACAGCAACAGCTACAACAATGGAAGTAGCTACAATGGAAGTGGTCGAAAGTTGGAGGACAGTAGCAGTAGCAGCAGCGGTGGTTACTACTCCCAATTTACTGGTAAGTTCAAAATGAGCAAGAGCAACGAACATGGCTACCTCTTCCTTTCTTCTTCTCTCTCTCTATTGTATCGTGAGCGTCTATTCTAACTGTTCTCTCTCTCTCTCTCTCTCTTTCATTTTACGACAGATTCGAGCTCTAACAGTGGAAGTGCATACTCCGGATCATACTCCAACGGAAATAGTGCAAACGCAAACAGTGCAAATGCATACTCCGGATCATACTCCAACGGAAATAGTGCAAACGCAAACAGTGCAAGCGCATACTCCGGATCATACTCCAACGGAAATAGTGCAAATGCAAACAGTGCAAACGGATACAGCATGTACGGTTGGATGAATGGTGGACAGGTCAATGGAGAATCTTACTACAACATGATGAACCAAGGAGGCGACGAAGAACAAGGATACGGTTACTACAACGAATACGGAGAGTACGTTAACCTTTGTATGAGTAACGGATACACCGATAGTAATGGAAGAGAATACGACATTGACTGTCAAAATTACGAAAGTAAGATGATGACATGTACCGACGGAAGTCTTTGTGATTTTTGTGAATACACAGTTGATCAAGATTACATGCCATGTGATGAATACGTCTGCAAGGATTACTACACATACTGTTCAGACTTGTATGAACCAAACTACAAACAAATGTACAACGATGGTAACAACAACGACGATGACACCCAATACGGTAATGGTCAACAATACAACAGTGGTGGCGATGCGTACCAATACTACGAATATGACTACAACCAACAACAAGACGAGAATGACTTGTACCAATTCCTTGAGTGTACCGAATACGTCAACGAATACGGTCAACAATACTATGTTGGTCCTCATTGTGCAACTGATCATTACACTATCTCCCTTGGTGTATTCTCTGATGAAAATTGTGTTGACTATCTTGGTGAAACTATCTCCTTGTCTAAGGTTCTTGGATATGGATATGACGATGAATCCTTTTTCCATCTTCCTCATGAATGTATCTCTTGTGATGGAGCGCAACAATTCGAAGCAGACGAAGATCGTTACAATGAAATGTACATGGGACAAGGTATCTATGGAGAATACGTCGAAGCTCCTAATGCTGAGTTTGACGACGTTGTTGCCATGTGCGCTGCTCTCTTCGAACGAAGTGCGCAATGTAACATCCACATGAACAACTACGACATGATGGCAAAGTACATGGAGAACTTAGACGAAGAGTTCGAACAACGTTATTGTAACTTCATTGACAATATCGTCTACGGATCCTACAATGAAAATGGTGAAATCAAACTGAGAGCTGATTCGTTTGACTTCAGTGACTGGAAAAACCCAGATCAGTACAAGAAAATGAGGATGCCTGCTGGGCAAGCTGTTGGTTTGGCCATCAGTGTCTTGCTTGTTATTGCACTTTCTGCTTTAGCCTTTGTCACTCAACGATCCCTCACCAGAAGATCGACACCTTGGAGACCCAAGCGTCTATTTTCAAAGCAGAAGAATCTTGAACAAAAGGGACAATCTGCCGCAGGAAATGCCAACCCTCCTCTGGTCTAAAAAGAACTATAAAATCAAGTACGCGACGCTTATCAAAAATCTACATTTGATTTTTTTGAATATAATAACAAAACAAAAAGTACGCGCCATCTCTTATATATATAATATTACATCTGTCTACAAAGTTGTGTTAAAAAAGTAAAATACATTTTAAAATTTTAACTATTTTTCTTCTACAATCATTTTTTCTTCTGCCGACACACTTCTCTCCTAATAAATTCAGGTATTGGATACAATTGTTGTACTCGTGTCTATGATTATACAGTACAGTTCAAATTATCGTGTAATGAATACAAACAAGAATCATCACTACTTGAAGCATATTACTACTGTATAACTATTGTATTTCTAAAGTCACAGGGGTTATCTAAAATTACAGAGAGCAAGAATAGTAGGTCGCCCGCCACCATCGGATTTTTTCTTATCATTCCAAAAATAATATTGGTAATAATAATAGTAATAATAGTAATAATATAAATATATATATATATAGTTGGCATGGCTCATCAAGAAAGGATCGTTCGTATCGACTAATCTCTACTATACATCATTTTGCTTCCAAGAGAAGAGAAAGTTGTATGTATTTATGAAAGTACTCCTCCATCTCTCATTTCAAAGAATGTAGAACTTTGTGACCGTCCCTGCATAATCCCGGAATGACCGCGACCATCAATTGAAGTAGGGTCCATGCCAGGGTACCTCGTGGAATATCCTTTCCGTCCTCGAGGATACCAAAGGTTCTTCCGGTGTGTGATTTTGCGGTACAGATAGCACGCATATATAAACATTCCAATCACGGAAAGGATCGACGTCGACAGAACGTACATTTGCCATCGAGGCGTTGTGTTAATCATATCTGGCACGGATGTCATCTGCCATCCACTTTGTAGCAAGATAATCTCGCCATATTCATCATATGACTTCGTTAGGAGATTAGTTATGAAATTACACACAGTATTTTCCTGTGCCTCTTGATTTGTAGACTGACGAGAGAGTAACCGCAAAAATCACGTCAGAAAATAGATGAATACCAATATGACTGACTACCGTATTGAAAAGCAGTAAGATACGATCTCACATAATATTTATTAATATACATATTACTTACCGCATAATTTCCAGCATTTCCCATATATTTGTTGCACTTAGCACTTTCACCATAAAGAGTACCACATATATCTGATATATCACTATATGCGTCATCATTGTTATTCGCATCTAATACATATCCATCTGAGGCCAGACATGAGATACAACTATCACTGTAGTAGGCTTGCAGCTCATTCTCATCTACTGACATATACGACGACACCTCACTTAATTCTCCCTTATATTGATTACAGTATTGATCACTGAAAATACCCATACTGATAGTTCTTCCGTCACTACTACAATGTGGACCGAGATAGCCCACACCATTTCCAACATTGAATTCCGCGCATTCAAAGTAATCTTGCAAATCAAAACCAAGATTTGGATATTCCTGACATGCACTCTGGTAATTTTGACAAACATCATAGTACTCGCAACCCGCATCCTGATTCGCATTATTGTTATTGTTATTGTTGTAGTTGTAGTTATTGTTGTAGTTGTAGTTTTGATTGTAATTATTACCGTCGTCTCCTCCTGCGGCATCATCATTCACATAGTTGTTGTAGTTATACCAGGCATCATCATCATTTAGACGACGACTACGACGACGGCCACCGTCATCGTTGTTATAATTATTCCCATATGCATCGTCTCCATTATTATAATTATAATTATCGTTTGCGTCATCATTGTTGTTAGCTCCGTCATCGTTATTATAATTGTTATTATAATTATAATTATAATTATTGTTATTGTTATTATTATTATTATTATTCGCAGCAGCTGCACTCATACATTCGTAACATGTTTGACAATATTCTTGATACTGTGCAAAGTACGTTTCAGCCATGACCTGTAAGTATGTTTCCATTGGAATTAAATAGTCACCGAATTCTGCCGTACAACCATATTTATTGTAATTCGAACAGGAATCTCTTGGACAAAGTCGAAGAACAACAAATCGATCAAACCTTAGAACGGAATCGATATTATTACTATTACCATCATTATTATTATTATTATTATTATTATAGTTTTCAGCTGCAAGATCATCACTCCATGTTTTTATGTTTGAACATCCGATGTATTTTAATGCATAGTCGGTGAGATTGACTGCGTATGCGTAGTCTCCGTAGTTATATGCTTCCTCAAGGTTACGGTTATTATTAAAATCAAGACTTTCCTCAAATATCGATTTCGATTCTGATTGCGATTCTAATTCTGATTGCGATTCTGATTCTGATTGCGATTCTGACTTTGACTTTGACTGCGACCGCACGAATCCTGGATGTTCATTTGCTGGTATTGCTAGTTCACCGAGTCGAGAAAGGAATTTTTCATCATTCTTCTTTTTTCCCAAGGCCCGATCCATGGCTTGGACAAATTCATTTCGTAGTGCACTGCTGCCACTGCCACTGCCATTGCCATTATTACTGCCGCTACAGAATTCTGGGATAAATCCCAGTATAAACAAAATAGTCCACAATAGATGACAACAATTCATTATGATCAGGTTTTATCTAATTCTGTGTATGGATATCGAATGGTGATACAATAACTACAGGGAGATGAATATAGTACTAAGTACGTCTTTGGTAAGTTACTTGTAATACGATACAGTAGAGGCAGACGATACAAATTATTCTACTACTACTTCTAAGTAGTAGTATTATTCTCTTATCGTTGAGATCGTTGCTGAATTCTCGGAAAAAATCTGATTTTGATTTATTAAACAATCATAGAATGAATAGCTGTTATTGGCATGAATGTCGTTAGATACCTTGTTCCTTGCCTCATTTTTTCACCGTCCTCTATACCGTATGTATACGGAGCTGAATACTTTTTATACAATTCTAAACGTTAAATAATAAATTATAGCACGACTGAGATTAGACGGAGGAGTAGTGAAAAGGAAGAAAAGCACAGAGTAATTTGTAATTTTAATATGATTCGATTCATTCATTCATTCGATTGATTCATTCAATTGATTTATTCCGTCTAGCAATGGTTTCAATTCCAAACAAATCTTTGGATTGTGTTACAATTTATAATGCACCAGTAGAAAAGAGGTGGATGCAGAATATAACTTGGTACCAATATGATTCAATAGAACTTCCTTGTAGGTAATTCCTTTCTTTGTTATCTCTATGAGGCTTCATCAAATGCCAATCATACCGGTACTACAAGACTAAATTGTCCTCGGGAATCATAAAGCTTTTGGCTAGATTTTCATTATGGGACGCAAGTGTTTATGTATTAGATATGCAACACCAGACTAGACGGTACCTATTTGTTACAGTTATTACCTGGAATAAGATGGGTTTATTTAAGGTAAGTGACAATATTTTGGGTGCTGGTCAGTTGGATATCAATATATTTACTGGAAAAGATAATCTGGAAACAAAAGGAGCCAATACAAGATGCTCAGTTATCACCAGCTTGATGAACACACAAACAATTAAACACTTCAGAAAATGAGTTGAGTTGAATCTAAAATTATCCAGCGACTGGGATGGGGCTTCATTAAGACTTATCTAGCTCATCTCAACCAATTTCCCCTACTTTCTATGCATTTAATATTTCAATGGTTTTCTATAGTCTACTTTTTACCAGTTAGATCATAGTTTGAGTTGATATCCTTGGTTTTTGTTCTATAACAAGGGCAGTAACTAATAACTAGTATCGCATACTCGGACAAGTCTTAAAATTAAGACTGATGATTTTCACGTAAGGGCGAACCGCTTTTATTTGTTCAATGTTGTGAATTGAAATGAATGCGTTCTATTATACAGACTTGTATATTCCGGTCTGTTTACTACGCTTTAGTCTTCGTTGGTTCCTGGAACCACTCATCGCTTTCTCTGTCAATAAACTCCGAAAAGAAAACTTGAACGTCATCTGATTCTCCAAATTCTTTCATAAATGATTCCATATCTTCTGGTTCTCCGATACAGAATATACTAGTTCCACTTCCTGACATCATGACATGTTTAAAACCAGCGACCTTTAACAAAGACTCTTTGAGTTCTCCTAGCTTCGGTACACATCGAAACGCAGGTGCTTCTAAATCGTTTACATAATATTCTTTCGAAACATTTTCAACTCCGTCTGAATTTACGAAAGCAGGGAGCAAAACATCATCCGAATCTAGATCACTCAATTCATCATAGTCCAAAGCTTTGAATACAGATGGCGTGGAAAGTCCGACATTCGGTTTCACTATGCATACTTTAGTTCCAGTTGATAGAGGTGGATCAATTGGAGTCAAGACTTCCCCTCTTCCGGTACAATATGCGGTCCCTTGACTTAAAAAGAAAGTAATATCACTCCCTAGTTCAGCTGACCATTCAATCATCTGTTCTAACGATGCTGGCTTTCCCATCAGCTCATTGGCGCCCCACATGGCAGTGGCAGCATTGGCAGATCCACCACCCAGGCCAGCTTGAGCTGGGCATTGCTTAATTAAATTGGTTTTGAAGTGCATATCGACTCCGGTCCTTTCACGCATCAGCTCTAACGCCCTTATTACCAAATTTGACGAGTCAACTGGGACTCCCGGCATGTTACACGTAAATTCATCAGTAGATTTTTCTTCTCTCAAAGGCGCCAACTCGAGTGTGTCACCGAAACCAATTGCTTGGAATAGACTGGCCAAGTCATGAAATCCATCTTCTCGTTTTCTAATAATTCGAAGGAATAGATTAATCTTACAAGGACTAAATAGTACTAATGTTTTTTGTTCGTGTTCTTGCTGTGTCGATTCAGTAGTTGAAGTTGAAGAAGATTTTAGGGATGAACCCGCTGACGCTACTGTTGTAAATTGTTTTCCTGACGATTCGATAACGTAAGTAGCGGAACCACTAAATATGCGATTTGACTCTACGACGGAGAATCCACGCACTGAAGACACGGAAACCCATTGGCAAAAGCAGAAGCAGTAACACCAAAAGCCGAAGGAGAAGTAAACCCCTATGATGTGTTTCATTATTTTTTTCTTCGTCGTTATCTCAAAACTAAGAAGTCAAACGGGTTGAACGAATTCTTTTTCTTTTCACTACGTTGTATTGTTGATAATGCAATTGTCTATTTTTTTGAGATACTGCACAGTACTTCCTCCGTGCAACCGTAAGTGTCGCGCGGGCTATCGGCTGAAAATTTAGCGCGTGTTATTAACACGGTAAAACCTTAAAATATTAAGATATAGGGTTAAAGTAACCCCTTTTAACCCAAATAAGAGACAACTAACACAAAGATAATGATGGAACGATACTCAGTACAACAAAATAAAACGAAATAACTATCATTACGATTGAATCATCTATGCTATATTTATGTTAATAAGTACTACTGTATGTGTTGATAGATAATGAATCGATACTGTATGTACTGTACTTGTTGCTTGTTGTTGTGATGGTAAATACAGTATGTATCTATCCATCGTATCCATTCGTTTCAGTATCCATTCGTTCGATCAGATCCGTTCGTTGATTGATCCACCCATTCTTCCATGTAATATATTAGATTATCATATGTGTTGTTGCGTTTGTATTGCTCCTAGTAAAAGATCGGATCAATTCGTTTTGTCGTTTCGCGAATCACATCGAATCACGTACCCGTTCCCATTGTGATTGTTTGGTTCATTTGATTTACGGATCCGTTCGATCCGTTCGTTCGATTAAATCCGTTACAATATAGTGTGCATTGTTGTGTTTGTATATCAGAAATATATTAGATTATCATGTGTATTGTTGTGTTTGTATTGCTCAATCATTCGTTGATTCGCCAATTCCCGTAATATAGATTCGATCGGATCCGTTCAGTGATTCACCCATTCCTATTCGTCCCCGTAATTTAGATTGTAATATAATTTAGATCGGATCCGTTCGTTGATTAGATTATCGTGTATATTGTTGTGTTAGTATATTGTAGTTATTATATCAAACCAATTCCCAGTACCATGCCTGGAATCGTTCATCTTCTTCCCAGATCTGATCAAATTCATCATCAATACCACCAGTAAAACATTCATAGTCAGGTTGATTGACACTTCCTTCTTGTACCAATAGTTCATATATACCAGCAGGGAGTAGTTTTTGTGGATTGTATTCGTAAATCGTATATTATATTCGTCGGTCGGTTTCTTTTTCAAGATCAGATTGGTGATGGTGATGGTGGTGGTGTTACTACTGCTGTCGCTGTCGCTACTCCTCAACCAAATTCAATACGACGACGACCACCCGTTCGAGTAGTACCACCACCACCACCACCTTCTCTTAATAGATCAAATGATTGAGGATGAAGCCTTGCTTCAGTGATAGAAGGAGAGGAATTAATAATACCATTAGAATTTTCAATATAATTGACATCAACTTTTATTTCTTCTGTATGAACTGCTGTAACAAAACCAACACCACCCTGACTTGATGGAGATGGATCAACTCTAACATATGCTCCCAAAGATAATATCTCCTTATTCATAGGAGGAGGAGGCTTGATGTTGAGGCGACGAATCATTTTGTTGTTGTTGTTGTTGTTGTTGTTGTTTCAGTCTTGAAAAGAAGCAACACCTTTTTATTTTTTTCTTAGTCAAAAAATGGAGTTAAAAGCTCCTGCTTCGTGTCGTATCTTGTGCTATCAATATCGAAGATTTTACACCAGTCTAGCCTTGGATTAGAGAAATACAAGGTCATATGCAGTCAATTTAATGAAATTTTTGACCGATCTGCTGCCGACAGTCCCAGTTTAGTAAAGAAATGATATTTTGGCTTCAAAAAGAGAACTTTGAACCAGGAAAGGAGGTCAATAGTAGCATTTGAGGTGCTTGTTCAAATGAGTATGGTTTTGTTTCTTTTTATTAATTTGAAGTGGTCTAAAATGGAGCACCATGGTCAAATCCATTTAGGACGTAATTAAATAATAATAATGGAATAAAGTTAAGTTTACGATGACCGTTGAACACGTGTTAATAACTCGCGCTAAATTTTCAGCCGATAGCCCGCGCGACACTTACGGTTGCACGGAGGAAGTACTACGAAGTAACTTATGATGATGAGATGAAAAGAAAAGAGAGGATGAAAGTGTCAAAAACTTGAATTTTGCGCGCTCGAAAGATCGAAGATTTTATCCGATTTCCACGCGGAAGGCAGTGCAGTACTGTAATATGTTGCTCATGAGTACAGCATGATGTAACGTAGGCCTAATGTAGTAGCTAAACTTTCGTTTTGAATTATGGAAACCTACCTGCCTTGTAACTATCACTATTCATCATAATATTCCAAAGGTCCGCCACTGCACTTATAACAAGTTCCCAGTATGTGGTATGATATGAATATCTTCCAAAATTACATGAATGATATGCTTCTGTCTGTCTGTCTGTGTGTAGTGTTGAGTTGTTTATCGCAAATTCTCAATACATGTATCAACAAAATGTGGCAAAAATTCTCAGTATATATACCAACATAATATGGCATATGTGCTTTCTAAAAATATTATCTCTGTCATACTATTTTTAAATGTAAAAAGTGAAACAACAACAGCTTTTGCCATTCTTTCTTAGGTTGAATTTAAACAGTATTTTTGATGTTTAGGCAAAGATTTGGGTTTCAGAAGAATCCACACAAAATTACTCCATAATAAAGAGATCTTTTGATAAATCTGAAAACACCACATTATACACAACCCCGAACCAAATACATTTCTTTTACAGTTGGCTGGCACATTGTTGTTATTCTTTCATTCATGATAACTAATCTCTCATTTTCATTGATGATCATGAGCAATGTGTTTTGGTTGGCCAATAGAGTTGACTTATTATATACATATATTCACTAACTGATTTCTAGTCTGCTGCATGAGTGTTCTGAAGACCACTTATCTACCATTCATTCCTTTTTTAAATACACTTTTACTGTTGCTTACATAAACACAATTAACGGACTAAAGTAGATAGATTTAAAAAATTGCCGCCTCGCGCGCGCGTGTTTGTGACGTAAAAGATTTGCAATTTGAGGTACGATCGTCGCACACCGCACATTTCAACAAAATACAAGCAGCTTGCATGATATATCGCAATTTCAACCGCGTACGTCAGTAGTTTCTTCGTGTCGTAAAGGAGATTGAAATCAGTCAATCGTTTAGCTACCATCAACGAGGAACAAGGAACAGTGTCCAATCGAAGATTTGAAAACAACCAAATAATCCCAGTTATGACGATCCTATAAATGAGACATAAATTCAAATACTTCTCTTCTTCTAACTTTTAAATTCAAATAAATATACTACAATGAAGCTTATTCTTTCCACTGCAGTCTTGGCCTCCGTATTCTCCCCTGTTGTCTCCTTCAGTTATTTGGATCAACTAGGAGGCGCCCCTGTTGCTGTTGCTGTAGCCGCTCCCGTTCCTGTTGCTGCCGCTCCTGTTGCAGCTGCTGCTCCTGCCGCTCCATTAGCGCCAGTTGTTTTAGCCGCTGATTATGTTGCTCCATCTGTAGGAAACTACATGGATTCCCTTACCACTGGTGCAAATGCACCAACTGGATCAGGAATTGCATCATACACAGCATTACTTCCATCAAACTCAGCCCCATCTGGAGCTGGACTTCAAACATACACAGCAGCTCTTCCTACCGTAAACACAGTTGCAGGAGGTGCCGGTATGATCTCCCACTGTGACGCACTTGGTGGAAATGTTGCATGGACCAAGGGAGCTGCCCCCCGTAAGCCATCTGCTGTTTCCTTTTCTGGATCTACTTCTGGTCAATCTGTTAGTTTCACTCTTGAAACTTCCGCCAGTTTATTCCAAGGTATCTCTGGAACCGGTACTATTACATTGAGTGGATCAATTGATAGTGTCCAATAAACGGTTACATTACATTAAGCTACGAGTACAAAAGTGAGAGAGGAAGGAAATTATTGAGGGAATAGAAGAATATTAACAACAAGTAATGTTATTTTTTATTATCGTCATTCATCATTGGATCCCGGACACGAGAGAGAGAGAAAAACCTAAACGAGATGAGATAATAATGCGGTGGAGGTAGACAGTGTAAAATATAGATATTATCACTTTTTATTATTACATTTGAAATAAATTTTATTTAATTTGTGTATTCCATATTTTTCTTTTCTATGTGAAATAGTAAATGTTCAGCCAGTACATTAGTCTATAATAGAGATTGATCTACTTTTCCCTAGCGTACATCAATAATACTTCTTTTATCACGAAATAAATAAATAAAGTACTACTGTATCCAGTAATACTTAATAGCAAACACAGTGAATCTGATTCATTTTCTCTCTCTCTGTCATCATACGAGAAGAACCCAAATGATACACTATTCTATCTTTTGCAGGAGTAAAATGAAACTTGAATGAAACTTTCAAATGGCGAATTAATCGTTTCTAAATGTAGTATTTACAAACTATAATACTATACTATACACTACCGGTACTAGAAACCAAGTGATGCCAACCATTTCTTAACCTCTTGGACTCGATTACCTTTAACTTCAATTGTTCCACCGGTACGGATCCGAATGTTATCAATATCCTTGGTATTCTTAGCAAGTGGAATTTGTAGTGTTGCTCTTAGTTCGTTTAAGAAGACATCTCGATCACCCGATACTTTTTTGATCCGAGTTGTAATTTTAGCTCCATCTTTTCTGTTAAGTTCAAATTAATTAGATTTATGTGATACATGCGTGTGAAGAAGATAAAATAGAATACAATAGTTAGGAGTTGATCTATTATATTTAGTATATTGAATGTAATTCAGTACTACCGAATATGTATGCCAATCTGCTCCCGATTCCTCCAACAATATACGTCACTGATATATTACAATTTGTGGATCACGGGGGGGGGGGGGGGGGGCTGGATATTTCACTAGTAGTTAAACAAAGCAGGAAGAAAGTGGAGAACAGCTCGCACTTTACACACACAAATGATACAAACATATCCATTTAATTAAAAACTTACCGAAATTCCGAGTAAACGGGCAAAAATCCTACAGCATCGTTAGGTTTGTTTTTGGTTCTGGCAACTTGAAAAGGGTAGTGTGAAATTTCTACATTAGTTTGAGCATTCCAACCATTCGACAAAATATTTGGTTCCAAAATAACGGGTTGGATTTGACTTTGTGGAATTATATTTTGATTCTTCTGTACAGCAGTAGCCTCTTCTCCTTCTGAGCTATTATTATTATTGTTGTTCAGTAGTAGTTCTTTCTGAAGAATCCGACGTCTCGCAGGATTCTTTTTAAAAAGTCTCTTGATTTGTGTAGAGGAATGTTTGGATCGAATAGTAACGTTATTAGGCGAGAAAATAATAGGACATTCATACACTGACGTTGTTGTGGTGGCTATGGCTATTGTTGTGGGTAAAGTGGCTGCAGAACTTAAACTTCTAATGTGTGGCCTTGTTGTCGACGCAGTTACGGACAATAATAACTGTCTCTCTTGCTGATATGCCGGAGCGCTAGACAGCAATCTAGATGATGCACGACGGAGAGAAAACATGCTTTGCGTTTGCGTTTGCGTTTGCGTTTGCGTTTGCGTTTGCGTTTGCGTTTGCGTTTGCGTTTGCGTTTGCGTTTGAAGTTGGAGTTGATGATGATCTTGATAGTAGTTTGCTATTTTATTTCAGCTCTTGCTCTTTATGTTTGTCTTCGCTGTGGATGTGATGGGTACCGTAAGTTAGTGGCGATACTGGTACTATTTTTTTTAGCTAAAGAGCGGTTCTTGTCTGTTTGTGGCGCAGGTATGTTAGAACACGCGGGACTGACTCATTTTACAGAGAATAGCTATTTTCCGGACTACGTTCAAATTCTACTCATTTTTTACTAGATCCTACAATTGCCTCAACAGAGCGACAAAGCGGCATCACGTCAACATCAATAAGAACACTAACAGAAAAGTGCGCCATCGTTTGCTAATTATTATTATGATAAAGAGTTGAACAAGTGTGTGACATCTAGATTCATACGAAGTAAGAACATTATTCAAGACAAATTGTTCCAGTCAGAAAGGCAACAACAAGCAAAACAAGTTATCGACTGAGAAGTCGTTTGTATTCTCTACAAGTAGCACATCAGCATTCTTGTTTTTTGATATCTTGTTGAAGAAAGAAAAGAAAAAATGTACAGTCAACATGACGAAAACCAACAGAGACAGGAAGATGATGGATATGATCCAAACAACGTTGTAGTAGAAGAACATAATTCCGCTGCTCCCGCATCAGATCTTGATCATGCTCTATTGGAAAGTCTCTTCTACAACGAAATGGTTATGCTAGAAACCCCTGTAGGAGGCGCATCAGCAGCAACAGCAACATCAGACCTTCCATGTTTACCAACAACAGACGAGCATGACGACACCGCTCATACAATTGTAGAAAAGGAAATATTACGAGATTTTGGTGTTGATGGTGGAGGAGGTTTTTTTTCTTCCACTGCTACTATGAATGTTTCTAGTTCTAATCAGGTGTTCGCTCCCGCTCCCGCACATCATCATCCACAAAATTTACCACAACATAATCCTATTCAAAACTATCATTCGTCACAGCAGCAGCAGCAGCAGCAGCAGGAATATCAATATCAACCACAACAATTCTCAAGTACAGAGTTCGTTCCTACTGGTGTTAATAGCTCTACCAATATTCCATCCACGACGGCTTCCATGGTTTATACAGATTCACAGGCTACTGCTACGGCTGCAGCTGCGGCGGCTGCAATGCTTCCCCGAGGTAGCAATAAATTAGCCTCATCATCGACAATTTCTACTACTGTACCTTTTACGCATCATCCTCTACCGCAACATCCGTCTGATCATAATAATAATGATAATAATAACAATAGTAATAATGCATCGCAACAAGGAATTGTTTCTGCTGTACCACAGGATCGTGCCCGGCAGCTGGTGGATCAATTTGCCACCCTCGCATCACGTTTGGGAATAGACTTGCCCGATTCTGTTTTGCAGTCATTGACATCGGCAGCGGCCAAGAATGATCCATCATTACTAATAAAAACTTCACAAAAACCTGAGGGGACAACAACGAAAACAGCCGCCAAAAAAATAGCTACAAAAATTTCACCCGCTAATGTTAAAAATCCACCACCATTAATAGCCACTATACCGGACGATGATATAAAGGGACAGATTGATAGTGATAAAACTGTAGTAGGAATGGCACCAACCGTTATGGAATTGCGAAAAACGGCCGAAGAATCTATTGCAGCCGTTACACGAAAACCAAGAGACCAAACAACAACATCATCAACAAAAAGAATAGATGAAAAAAGAAAAGAAATATCACCTGAATCAGCATCAGCGACTGAAGGAGCAGCAACATCAACAACGAATAGCAATGATAGTAAACCTACATACAGTAAACGGCGAAAAAAGCCACGATTGTCAGACTGTGAAACTAAATTGGCACAACTAAAGGCGGAAAATGAACAATTAAAGCGACATTTGCAAAATGTTTCCAATAAAGCACATAAATTTGATAAAGAAAAGGAAGAGGCAGGTAAAAACATTGCACGACTAATTCACGATCCGAATGCTGGTCCACGTGAAATGGGGATGTCGGTCCGAAAGTTTAGCGATATGTATTCTGACTATGGGGTTAATAGACAACAAGAATTGAGTTTTCACTTAGAACAATTGCAAAGGTAAGCTTTGTATTTGTATTTGTCTTTGTTTTATATATATATTTACTATTTGTGATTGTGCAAATATATATTTTTCCCTTTCACTCTTGAAGAAACTCAGCAGCAGATACTTTATTTCGTTTCTCCGCTTACGTATAGACTTGTCAATCCAACTAACTTCACCAAGATGGGATTGTGGACGTTGGGTCAAAGTAACCAAGGACCCAAGAAGAACCCCATTGCTGGTATTCTAGTTAAAGAACTTGATATAACACCCCAACAGGGGCGAAAAATCTTAGACCAGAGCGAAAAGATTCGAAAACTATGCGATAATTTAAAGGAGGCTCACGCATTATTGGTTAAGCTAAAGAATCTTTGTGAGAAGAAGACGCGCTGCTTTCAGGATCGTATGTCCAAATGTACAGAGATATTAACATCAAAACAAGTTATCAAACTCATTATCTGGATAAACGAGCATACGCAGTTACTTGAGAAAGTATGTCCCGGCTGGGGAACAGAACATATTCCCAAAAAAGCTACCACATGAAAAGAAAGAACAAGATTTTTCTTATTGTGATCATTTATTCTACAAAGTATTAGGTAAAAATTACGCTAAATTTTCTTTCGAAACATCATTATTTTATTTTTAAGTTAATTTTCGTCCTCAGAAGGAAATTTATAGTCGCCTCCTGATCCAAATTTCCAAGATTCAACGCGTCGTCTCCACTTGAATTTCTCTCGAGGATCAGTAACAAACTTATCTACTAACTTCATCACGACAGGAGAGGCAGCAGCGTCTAAAATAGAGAACTTACCCATATTTCCAACATGGCCTATCCATTTTACCAACTCCGGAATACCAACAGTGGATATAATTTGTGGCGTAAAGGTTGGATCAGCAGCAAAACTACCGGCCAAGCTTCCAACAAGACCATCGAACCGAACCACATCCTGCAAGAAAGGTTTCATTGTCTTCGATCCCATTTTTTCCATGACTTCAAAGTTAGTAGCGAGTAAACGATTCACAAATTTCGGGTCTGGCGTTTGTCCCATTTTCACGCTCATGGCTTTTTGAAACATCCATGCAGCACTTAAATTTGGTTGATAGTCGTTGATAAGTCCCAGATCATCCTTATGTAAACAATCAGTCTCTAATGATTCAGAGATTGCCCCTCCTACGCGTTCTAGATGTCTTGTTAGTGCCCCAAAGCCCCCAAAAGAGAGCGGCGATTGCACTCCCGATGCGTCACCCACCGCTAACACTCTATTAAAGTCCGGCTTGAGTGGTGAATCTCGATAAGTTGGAAAGTACGCAAAAAGAATCCGTTTTATATCCAAATCAGTCTCAGGGTTACTGATAGATGATTGGTAAGTCGGAAGGAGTTTCCAATAGTCTTCGAAAATATTAAGAAGCGAGGGTCGGTTTTCGTCTGCGTCCATGTATGTAAACACTAAAAAGTAATAAATGCAAAATTGAGCGGAAAGAAATGGTTATGATAACTGAACAAAAAACAGCAGATTTCATCATCTTAATTTCTCTTGCACAAAAACGAATAAAAAAAAGAGCCTGGTATACTTACTATATGTTGTCTTGACGTCGCTACTACCTGGTTCTTTTCCTCCACGACCGATCCCAACCGGGAAGGCTTCCCAGAAGTATTGGTTTGAGCCTTTACCCTCTCGAGTAACGATAGGCTGGTTCGTGTAGATGATATCTCCATAAATATTTGTCTCCTTGTCAAAACCACCCGCACAGGACCCTACAACACAACAAATTCCATCAGGTTTTTGCCCGTATCGTTGCTGCGCACTAATAGGAGAAGCGTTCCCCATACAATCCAAGACAAGTCTAGCTGTAATCGGCTCTTGCTGGTCCCCTAGGTCTATCGCAGTCCCAACCAAGTCACTTACACACACCCCAGATAGACGAGTTTCTTCTTTGATTACACCACCGCTTTCAAGAAAACGATTCGAGACACGTTCTAGAAGTATCGCCGGTGTAACTCCTAGATTCAAGACATCAGGTGTTAGTGTCTCATACCCAACTTCGCCATTTTGGAAGTAACCACCTTCAAGTGGAGTAACTTCTTTATTTTTGAATCCGGACCTACATGCAGGAAATTCAGTTGTTATAACAGCATCAATATCTTCTTGTGTTATGATTCCTAATTCCAAAAGCTCTGTAAGTTCGTCCATTGATATGTTCCATTCTTGTTCTCGTCCACGTAGTTTCCCCGCCTCAACAACACAAACGCTATGACCTTGAAGTTGCAAGTAAAGACCAAAGAAAATACCAAGCGTTCCACCACAAACGACGACATCATAATCTAATTGCTTTCCTGCCGAATTTTTTAATTTTTCCCAACACATTGGATTTCCGAATGCTCCGTCTGTAGAAACGAATTGTGGAGGTGGACCGTGTCCATCTTGGGTCCATTGTAGGACATTTTTATCGTAATTAAAAGGTTTAAATGCTTTCAGGCGTTCCCAATTCTTTTCTGCTCTCTTAAATGCGTTTAACGTACTAGATCCACCAGCACCACCAGCCTGATTTTCTGTTGGAATTTTGCTAAACATGCGTTCTGTCAAGGTATTACCGTCTCCTAGAATAGGCTCTTTATCATATTCATTCCCAACATTATCTACTTGTTCTGTAGACCCGACTGATTCGCCTTCTGTCTCTGTGGTGGTAGACATTTGTAATGATGTGGAACTTTCCTTCGCATCTCTATTAGAGAATATTGAATTAGTAGAAGTTGAAGTAGCACTGAACGGACTTGAAGCAGCTCCACCACCAAGATATTCGTCCTCATAAAAAGATGTCTCCTCAGTGTTGAAACATTCTAGTCTTGTTGCAAATGGGAATGGTGAATCTATAACTTCCTCAATACTATTGATTGGATTATTTATCATTGAATCGCTTCTCGCATCGACATTATTGTCAACTGGATTTGCAAAGGAGAGAATATCCGAAAGTTGTAAATCTGAAAGTTTATATTTCTCTGAATCCTTGCTGTTGTTGGTCGCACCTTGCCACCATTGCTGATTGTGATCGCAGGTATTCGTAGTAGCATCATCTGTGCTTGTATCATCTTTCTGGAAGATTCCTTTTGCTAGAAAGTCTGCATATGAAGATGATGCGTCGGGTTCTGTGTGGCATTGATCATCATCATACGCCGACGACAGGAGTTGCAATATTTTAGGTTTTGCGGATAAGTTGTTGGACGAACTAAAAGACGTCACACCATCGAGACTACCATCAAGTACGAGCGTGTGCGTAATAATAGCTGCAATCGAATACTTCATTCTATATAACGATTCTATTGGAATACCTCACTTTCAGTTCAGTTTATTCTCCGTCTTGATGCTTGGTTGTTTCTGTTTCAATTATAACTCTACCGTATCGTTTGGCAAAGACTTTACAAGGTTACGAATAGATATGCTGAGTGTAAACTACGAAGAATCTATGCTAACTAACACTACCCTGACTAGATTTTAGCGGATGCAGTTCTAATTACTTACTTATTAAAGATGCGTGATGCGTACCGTTGGATGTGATGTCATAAAAATTCGTAAATGTGATTGCGTGCTTTTCTCGTACTACTAAAGGTATTTTTTAAGCGAGTCGTCGCGCCACGACCGCGACATAAATGAGCGCTGAGTCAGTACTTGTAGTTATTTGCTGCTACTTGTTCGTGTCACCGTCATCGATCATGATCTTATCATCTCTCTCTATATTCAAAAGATGATTTTGTTGTGAAGTGAAGCGTTAACATAAAACAATAAGTACAGTGCAGTACAATACAACTCACTCTACTACATTCAAATAAATAATAAATTAATACAGTTAATATGAAAACCTTCTCTTCTGTCTGTGCCGTTCCGGTTTGTTTGGAGCGCTATTAAAGGAAGGAAATGCGTTTAGCTTTCAGCAGAAAAATAATGTTGCGCCGCTGACGACGACGTCTCGTAAGGATTTTTTTACTCAGGTTGCATCAACAATGGCCGTTGTATCTCTCGGGGGTGTTGTACTTGGTGCCCCTACAAAGAGTTTGGCTGTCGATGCTAATGTTGGTGGAACGGTTCGTTACGGAGATGAAGACATTATGGTTCAAAAAGGACACGGAACGTCAGCAAGTCCAGTCCAAAGTGATTTATTGTATGGTGTCGACAACAAATTAGCAGACAAAATAACCAATTTCAATCGAAATTTTGCTGAAAATGGAGGTTACTTCAAATCGACAACCTTTGAAACAACGGTATTGCAAGCAAAGGGCGAACCTATCACATTTTATGATTCAGTTAGTGGTAAAGCATTATTTGTTGCTCCAGTTAATCGATCCGCTGAAGATTTCATTAAAGAATCGAGAATTCATGGTTGGCCATCATTTCGTGACGAAGAGGTAAGTTTTAAAGAAAGAAAGAAAACGCAAGCCATCGAATTAACTGTGTTCGTGCATGAGTATTGTAAAGCCTGAGTACTCTTTTTTGCTGATAAAAAGAAGTAAGAGACTCAATCACGCTTGACGATTTTTTTGTTCTTGACTACTACAGGTTGTTTGGGATAATGTCAGAGTTATGAAACGTTCCGGAGAGACAGTATCTGCAGATGGTTCCCATTTAGGGTAAGTGATATAATGGTATATCTAATATAACGAATTGAATTGAATTGAATTGAATCGAATCCCTGTTTGTTCTCGTTGTATTTTCTAGTATAAGAAAGACTATAGCTTCTTACATGTAAATATCTTATTTTGATTTAATTGATTCTGCTTCTTCAGGCATAATTTACCCGACCGCAGTGGAAATAGGTACTGTATAAATCTTGTGAGTATCGCTGGAAAACCCGTTGTACAATCTTAAAA
>FMBT01000498.1:0-76312 GCA_900095095.1 Fragilariopsis cylindrus CCMP1102
TATTAACTATAATAATAATGCTAAATGAATATGTATGATGTACGTGGTGTGTCTTTCTTTTTTTTCGTTTTCAATATGCAAAAATAACTCTCGTTGTTTTCCCAAAATATATATCATAGACCCGTTTTTCTTTTTGTTTCTCTATATTTCATTTTATTTGTGTTCTTCTTTTTACTTTTTACTTTCAACATTTTAGTTGTATGAATCATATATATATATATATATATATATAAGTGTATTTTTCTTTCCATTGTTACAAACAACAATTTAATAATGATATGGACAGAGAAAGAAAGATGTTAGTTTCCGGTAATGGAAGCATTCTCGTAGTGCAAATTCTTTATTTCATTCCCTCCTTTCGTTCGTAAAGCTACGATCCATACACTTCATCGGTGGTAGCATCTTCTTTTCTTCCAGCGACATCTTCTTCTGTTAATGACGACAAAGACTTTGTGGACTCGTGCCATGTCTTAGAAAGCGATGATATAGCGGCAGCTGCATCGTTGAGTCCTTGTAGAGTCACGGGTTGTGTCGTTGTCGAGGACGTGGTGTACTCTTACTATCGTGTCCAGTATTAGCATCCTCGTCATCATTAGATTTTGACGACGGACGTGTTGCTGTTGCTGTTACTGCTACTGCTGTTGTTATTATTGTTATTCTTGACAGCAGTACGGAGTTTCGACAACGTCTCCTTTGACAAATCACGCATATCATCCCTTCATAGCATACATGGTGTTTGAAAAAGTCTTCGAGACGTCAGCGTAACCCCGAAGGACAGCATCTTCTAAATCTTCTGCAGCCTTGCGGGTGGTATCAACCTCATCTGTTACCAATTGGGGAAAATTTAGATGCAAAGGATTGACCAGCTGATGTAATAACCGAAAGTAATTCCTGGAAAAGGATCTTCTTGGGAAGGATCATTATCAGCAGCATCATCGTGGTGGGACTGATGTTCTTCTTTTTCTTGTTGTGGTGCCTCTTCTTTACTACTACTGCTACTACTGCTGCTGCTGCTGCCGCCGCGGTGGGTGTAAGGTTCTGGTAGGGTATTACTACTAGTAGTAGTAGTATCAAAATAGTATCCCAATCATCCCATGATGAATACCACAATCCGTTCCAAACATCCTTGAAAAAATCTTTGGTATCATCACCACAACTACCAAGATTGATATCTGCCTTGGCTTTTACCCAACAATTATCTGCAATTGTATAGGTTGTAGACCCATCACCAGATTCTTCATTCTTACGACGATCAGCATTACAATCTTCATTTTTATCGTTAAAGAACCAACTAAAATCATCATTATCATCACTACCTTTTTCTGGGCTGTCATAATTGTCTTGTTGTCGTCCTCGTTTTCGACTACCGCGTCGTTCCTCTTCATCTTTATCTTGTTGTTGATGTTTTTGTTTTCGAGCCATCCGTTCAGTTTTTTGTTGAAGGATCATCCATCGTTCCTGTTCTTTTGCCTAATGAATCAGCTTGCGCCCATGCAGCAGACGCCTCTTCTTGTAGTAATTCCATTTCAAGTCGTAATTGATCCTTTTCTACCATAAGACGTGCCTTGTGTTCTTCTTCTTGTAACAAACGCTGTTTCCATTCGTCTTCTTGCCGTCGTTGATTAACAACCAATGAATGACCAATCCATGACAATAAAACAATCAATGATGTTACCAAAGCAATACTCATAATCCTCATAACCGAAATTCCACGGAATTGTTTTCGAAGATTAAATGAAGATGACGGTTCTTCTCTACGATGCTGATGATCAAGTGATTTTTTTCTCTTCTCCTCCAATATCAACAACAGCATCATCATCGTTGTCGTTGTCTTGATGGATTGACTCATTGTCTTGATGGATTGATTCATTGTCTTGATGGATAATACTTCTACTCGCGTCATCCTCATCATCATTGTTATCAGAAACAAGACGACGTCGGCGTGTAGTTTGTTGAAGATTCATTAAAAAACGATGAATCAATGGTGGGTAGTTTCGATATAAGGATCTTCACCATCTCTTGCTCCTCCTGTTCCTGCTGTTCCTTCACTACCACTACCACTACCACTATCATGGTTGCCGTCTTCGTGTCGTCACTGCCTTTGTTGTTGTTATTACCGCCGAAGAAGTTATCCTCATCGTGATGACTGAGTGTACCTAGATCAGATGGTAATGAATCACTTCCTGGAATTGATAACGTACCGGAAGAATCAATATTACCGCCGTTAGTAGTAGTAGTAGTAGCGTTGTTGTTTTGTACCACCTGCAGTAGAAGGACCAATATTACCAAAATTAGAACCAGGGCAGGCGGGATGTATAACATCATTGTCATTACTCAAACCATCCACTATCAAGACACCACGAGTAGTATCACTGTTGGCGGCATTAATATCAATATTATTATTATTATCATTATCATCACCACCACCGCCGTTATTATTCTCTTCTGATACGTGTTCAAACGAGCGACCTGCCATCAGTAAACTATTCGAAATTGCAACAAAGTTAAATCCCTCATCTTCATCTTTGTCATCTTCTCCATCTTCGTTGTCTGATACCATTCCCCATTCCGTATTAGAATTATTACTACGATGGAGGGAATAGTATCTCGAATATTATCTCCATCCGTTGGACGACCGTTGATATTCTTGGTGGCGGGTTGCTCTTCGCGTCGTCGACCGATGATACCGCTGTTGCCGCTTTTATTCCCTTCGCTGATATATTTACTTGTAGTAGTGTTAACGTTTCTACTACTACTACTATTACTACTTGTACTATACTGCGAGAACCATGAAGCTAATGGCGATTCGTCGTGGTGTTTGACGCTGGCGTTGGCGTTGGTCTTGGTGTCTTCTTGAACCGCATCAGGAGCAGCAGCTTCGTTCGATAAAGCGAAGTTCAGATTCTGTTCATCATTATCCGTTGACGTCAACATGATTGATATATTCTGATCTCTCTCTCTCTCTCTTGATGTTCTATTGTAATAAAAAGTGCAACACAAAATATAGATACAAAATAGTACAGTAGCAAAAACGAAATGCAGCTACAAAACACACGCACTCTAGTAGTGTAAGTCTATTAAAGAACAGGGAGTAGTGGAAACAGAATCGAATAAAAGCAATGATATGTGTCGGGATTGACAATGAGAATTATTCTATATTAGAATGGGAGTAACAAGAATAATTTCAAACAGAACACACATATGCATATGCATGCTCACGCATCCAAAAATGCTTTCACAGAACATTTATGTTTTCTCTTGTTAAATGCCAGATTTATTGCTTGCTGACATCTACTTTTTTCTTCTTTGAACTTGATTGCAACGCGACAATAAATGAGATTTCATTGATTCGACTCGACTCACTCGACTCGACTCGACTCGTTTGATTCATTTGGATTTTGGATTTGGATTTGGGAATGAAATTATCGTGGATGAAAAATTCAACACGTGAAAGTAGCAGGCATGCATGTTCCATCCGTGCAACAAGGAGCACAGCCAAGCATGTCCACACACAGACACGCACTGTTTACTCCCTACAACACGAGAAAGCGTGTGAAGTACCCCATCCTAGACCACCCATGCAATAGACTTCCTTGCATTTTGTTGCTGTATATTCTATGGTTGGAATGGACCATGTAGACCCCACAATCATCCTAGACCACCCATGCAATAGACTTCCTTGTATTTTGTTGCTGTATATTCTATGGTTGGAATGGACCATTTAGACCCTGTAATCATCCTAGACCACCCATACAATAGACTTCCTTGCATTTTGTTGCTGTATATTCTATGGTTGGAATGGACTCTTCTATTTACAAGCTTCAAGAAGGCTGTCGAATCCAAAGAAAAATCATAGAAAACAACGCAGAAGGTGCAAAAAGAAAACTCTGTACTGCATGCACCATTCGAACCACATCCTCAAACCAATTAGTTCAATGCTAGTATCAGAGACAGTAAAACAATGCCACAAACATGGAATTGAACCACTGCCCACTCTTCTCATCTTCTGACTTGAAGTTGTCATTAAGAGGAGTGATTCTTTGTATCTGAACTTGTCTACATCGAAAGATGCATGGATAGATTTTTTGTAAATACATGCCAAACATACCCATTGATAATGAAATCAGTTTATCAATATAATAGTAATGATAGACACTTCTCTATATTAATAATCTTTCTAATACTCTACTATTTGATTCTTAATAATCCGCTCTCATGCGCCTCTTGTGACGATTCGAACATTTACCTGCCATCCTACACACCCCTAAACATACAACATCACAGAATTTTCCCCAAATGGCCAAATTACACTGTAATTAACCAGATTGAGCACTAAAATCCAGTACCTCTGTTGTTTTAAACATTAGATTGATACCAATGAAGGGAAGGTATTTGAATTTCCATTGTCAATTCTCCCTGTTGCCAGTCAGTCATTGCATGCATTCAATAATGTTCAAAAAAGCTCAGATCAAGCTGGAAAGTGCCTGGAACTGATCACAGTAGTAAAATTTTGCTTCTAAAAGATGACGAGGCAGTGACACTGGACTGGGTTCAGAAAGAAGTGACTCAATTGTTGTATGACGACCTTCATATACGGATCCCTCTGCAAGAAAAATCTTGCTTACTTCATCAACATTTTATTTTATCAAATTGCCATAACACTTTATTATGTGAATTTGACCACTATGGGCATGCACATGCCAACCATGATGGAGAAAAGGAGGCAACTACATGCTGGTATAATGCCAGGGAATGATTGTTCTGTGGAGGTGTGAATGTAATGAATGAAGTTAAAGAGTAGCTTCAATCAATAGTTTTCTCCATTGTCATATTGATGGAAGATAATTTCCCATTTATATATTCTTAAGCACATCAAAATTAATCTTCCTATTTATGAAAATTCTCACCTAGGATCGGACCCTATCTACACAAAATCCTAATACTTTAGTTTCTAGCTGTGTTTAGTTATTTAGTAACTAACCAGGACAACACCAAGAGTGTGATGCCGAACAAATAGAGGCTTTTAGGCTGCTGTTGTAACAGCTATATCATGGTGGAGAATTCTTTCCAGTCAATGTATCAGTCAAGTTTCTGTACCAATATCTGACATGTAATCACACATATGGAATGATGGCAACCAACACTGTCAATCAATAGACCCTATCAGAGAAGCACATCAATATGTCTCCCTAAACTGCTGCTGCATGCCTTGGTTGATTTGATGTTGTCTCCTTGTCTATTCATGTAATAATGTGCCAGTACTGGCTTTATGGCTGTCCTATGTCTACTGAATTATTTT
Organism: Fragilariopsis cylindrus CCMP1102; assembly: GCA_900095095.1. NCBI lineage: Eukaryota > Bacillariophyta > Bacillariophyceae > Bacillariales > Bacillariaceae > Fragilariopsis > Fragilariopsis cylindrus. Next base: position 5,300 of record FMBT01000498.1, read on the forward strand.
GCAATGTGGTTTGAGCTGTTGGTGGATGTGTGTCAATATTATAACTGATGATGATGTTGTGCCACAAAAATAAGCACATCGATGGTTACTGTTTTTTTCTCCAAAATATATTCACTCTGTATCATATTTGTTCCTCTAGCAATATTGAAGTTTCTTGGTACATAGTAGGAAGCATTTTGTAATTCTAACCATTGCTGTGATATTTTATTGGTAAAAACTTTCCTTCTAACAAATGATGTTATTCTATATATTGACTGCTGAGTATATGCCAGTTAATTGGCCCCCTATCACTATCACACAGTGAACTAGAAAGATGATTAGTTGCAGGGGGTGGAAAAAGAGAAATAATAGCCAATATGTGCATTGGTACTTCTATGATAATAATAAGTAAGGATAGATTCTACGCCATCAAGATCCTCAAAGACTGTGTGGAGTGTAGAATATTAAAGTTTCTAGTGTATCACACCTACCTCAACAAAAATGGGTAAGCTTCTATATATCCTGTTGCTGCTGCTTGTAATAGGGTTACTGCTTATAACAATATACTACTATACAGAGCCCTTGCCTGGGACAAAGCAGAATCCTGCAGCATAACAGTATACATTTAGAAGCAGTTGCCCCAGATAATTGCACGAGTATATCCACTCAAGCTTTGACGAGTGTGGAGCACAAAAGATATATACCAACAAAGGATTGGTGCTTACAAACAACAGTAGGCAACCTAAAAATTGCACACAAATAATTATTATAGAGTTTTTATTTGCACCATACCTGAAAAAGTAAGGTCCACCGTAAACACTGTACAAGTGAGTGGTAGCTAGCTAAACTATATTATTCTTGGACAGTGCTGAAGATATCTCAGTCTAAATTGATTAATGTCTCAATGACCTTGATTTAATTTTGTGAACATCATTCTTTTGTCTACTGAGTATTGAATTGGCACCCTCCTCTTACTCTGATAGAACTCATTTACCGGTATGTAACGGACTTATGTAGGTTTGTAATAGTAGCAGAGCGGAGCGGCGGTTTATGAATCTCTCTGATGTACCCCATTCGGTGGTTGTATACATTCCACGTGATAGAAGAGATAATTTATCATATCCTTGTAACATTTTACTTCATTATTTACTATGGTATTTTCTATTAAACTATCCTATTCTATTCTACCTATCATCGTCGATGTCGACGACGTCTTTGTTGTTGCTGTTGTACTATTGAAAATCCTTTCTTCATTAAAAATAATGTCATAAAAATACTTGTCGTCGTCAAAGAAGCTCCTGTTGTTTCGAAAAACGAGCAGATCTTTTTATTACCACCACCACCCCCACCACCGATCGAAATAGAAGCCGCATCGACACCACCACCACCACCAAATGCTGCTGTTGCACCTGCGCCTGATGATGATGCTGTCGTCGTCGTTGTCGATTTTGGTTTCCCATATTTTACGTATTCGTTCATAGCATCACCTCCTCCAACTGTTTCATTTTCATCATTAGTAATACATTCTTCTTCTTGTTCTTCTTCTTTCCATGCTGTATTACGTAATTCATCCCACCAATCTAAAGATTTATGTGCAATAAAGTCATTATAATTCATTAATAATTCTTCACCTTTTTGTATATCACGTACTGTGATAGAATCAGAATTGATATTAATAAGATGAGGATGTTCACCATGATTCATATAGGATGCCTCATCTAAATCACATTCCACACACACAGAACCATTACTTTCTAATTTTGTGGCATACGCCCATAATAATATATCACATTGTAGATTAGGATATAATGATAAACGTTGTAAGAATGATGTAACTTCCTCCAAGGAACAAAAATAGGCTTTATTTGCTTGTCCACCTTGTCCAAATGAATTATAATATCCTCTTTCATTTTCAACATCTTCACCATCTTCCACATCATTAGAAAATGAACTATGTTCAGATAACCAAACAGTGGTATCTTTTGGTATATTTTGTGATGCATATAATGTCCGTCCTCTCTTCAACACATCATTACGAACCTCAATTGAATTTCTTGGATACAAGCCACTATAGGTATACAAATATCGATGACGTGCATGTATCCGATGATGATAACTTTTTTTTCCACCACCATTATTTTCATGATAGATATTTTGTAATAATTTCCATGTTGTTTCATTATGTATTACTCTTGGATAATTGGATGTACCACAATCTGTTGGTAATAATAATGGATGTTGTTGTTGTTGTTGCACATCATGTTGTTCCAACGTCTTGGATAACTTTTGTTGAACGTCGTCATTGTATTCATCAACATTATAAATCGGCATTGTACAGTATTGCTTTATTCGTCTTTTTTTGTTTGTTTGTTTTGTGTAGTTACGAGGTCTAGTCTAATACAGTCAAATTCTCGCCCCTCAGTTATTGCTTAATTTGTCTTTTTGTTTTACTATAGATTTTTTGTTTGTTTTGTGCAGTTACGAGGTCTAGTCTAATAATACAGTCAAATTCTCGTCTTCTCTCAGCAATACCGTAGCTGCTAGATACAAGCTGTTAGTAGTGGAACTGTTTTCAAGCCGATTCAGATTCGATTCGATTCTAAGATCCTCACTTATTCTGGAAAGATAACAAACACTTTCGTTTGAAATAGTAATAACAATCAATCAAAGTCTACCGTACGTACCCCCTATACTATACTATACTATCCTATACTATTGTAGCTAGAGCTAGAGCTAACTAATGTGTGACAGATCTTTTATCTCGGTGTTTGTTCAGTTCAGTTCAGCAGGCGAGCTTATGAATGACATTAACATGATTTGTCTATCGACCCCACAATATTGTCAAGAATTGGTACTGTAGCCTCTGGCGGGGAAGACTAAGTTGCGCGATACCGGTAACTTAGTGGTTGTTGTATTACTGCAATAAACAGTACGCACCTCTCCCTCTCCTTCTCTATTACTAGAAGCTACCGTATGATTGATTATAATATATTAGCATTCGCGTTCTCGTGTCCGTCGAAGGGAAGGTTTGTTTGCGTACTGTACGTAAGTGGTGGTCGATATCTTCCGTTGATATGAGAAGAGCGAGTTGTGTAAGTATCAAAAATGAAAGAACAGTATGCTCGAGGAGGTGAAGAATTTTTGAAAATAGTATCATATGTATTATATATATGTATATGTAGGTAGGTAGGTAGGAAGTAGAAGAAGGTAAAATCCAAAATGCTTCGCTCGCAATCGTTTTTGTTCAAAACCCTAATTAAGGATATAAGCACGACTTAAAATGATATGAAATTAACCAATTCAGGAAAAATCTGTCAAGAATATGGTTATCCCACGACATAACCACTCAGACAAGCGCACACCTGCGCATTTTTTGTTTAGATTTACTATTGCCCTTTTGCCCTCTTTTTTTACCACGTATAATCACTGCATGATTACTGGAAAAAGAATAGCTCCGATATCGATTGTTTTTGAACGGTAAACTCACGTGACAAAATAACACGATAGAAATAAAATCGCCCCTACCTCTCGGCAATATATCTCCTCGACCTCTTTCTTCATGCAGCAAAGAGATGATGAGACAGCTTCCCCACGAGTTGAATTGAATAAGAGTCTACGAAGGAACATCTATAACGTGATTACGATTGAATCACCCGGAGACACTGACTTCGTTCAGTTGAAGACTTTTGATTTGAAAGCAAGTATTAAGAATTAGGTCTTGTTTGTTAACCAGCAAAAGCTAAAGTACAGTAAGCGCCTTCTTCATCATCATCCTCATCGTACTTGACTTGACTCAACTTAAAATCAACTCTCCGAAGGGAAGCTAATTCAACGAACAAACAAAACAACGAATGGAGAATTGTTGTACAGTACGGTATATCGATTATATCACATTCTATCTCATAATTGAGTAACCAACGAACTAAACCTACTACTGTACTATCTACTGTACTTAGCAATATCAATCATGCCAATCTTTCGAATATTGGGAGGGAATTGCAATTCCTCCTCATCGTCCAATAATAATACATCACGATCCTCCTTCAATTTTATGGGGAGCAATAATAATAATAACAGTAATCACAGTAATTCGAATAATAACATTAGTAACAATAGCAACAGTAGCAACAATAGCAACAATAGCAACAGTAACAGTAGTCAAACACAAAGACGTGTAAGCAATCAAAGTACATATCCTGGATTACGATTACAACGATCATCGAATACTACTACTAACAACAACAACAACGCCTCATCATCATCAGCAGCAGCAGCTAGTTGTGGTTTGTTTTCATCAATCCGAAGTGGTAGCACGACTAGTACTAACAGTACTCCGTATGTTACTATAATAATAATACAAATACAAATACTCATCCTGTTATACGAGGATCAACAGTAACCCACTCCCCTCCACCAGCTTATAATTCGCGGTCTTTGTACCCGGCTTCAGCTTCATCAGCTCGTGGTGGGAGTAATAATGCTAGTGGTCTACCACCTTACGTAGACAATAACCAGCAGTAGTAGGAGTAGCAGTAACACGAGTAACAATAATGCAACAGCAACAACAACAACACGAAATACTAGTAATCAAATCAAAGTCAAAGTCAACAACCCCAATCAACACAATCACAATCACAATCCCAATCACAGTCACATCAAAGACCGGGTGCCTATGCAGTGACACGATCCACATCTGGTATGTCTTCCCAAGTATATCGTGTGACGGTACCACCGGGTGTAATACCAGGGAATGAATTTACGGTCCATGCTGGAATCGTCGAGTACGTGTCCGATGTCCCATCACCTCACGACCCGGACATTCCTTACAAATCACATTACCACCCGAACCCATCACCAGTCATAAACATTTAAATTCAGCACCATTAACCAGAGCTGTAGTATGTCGAATCCAGTAACAACAGTAACAGCAACAGCAACAAAGTATAATAATACAAATGAAAATGATAATGAATATGTCTTCCCCGGACGGCCCGATCACCTGGCACATCGGGTGGTGCGGTTCCGATGACACCCGAAGTTCGGAATGTAATCGGAATTCTATCTCCAGTGGTGCACATACACCACAAACATTCTTAGTGACCATACCACCCAATATCTATCCGGGGATGCAATTTACTGTCAATGCCAATGGACAACGATTTATGGTTACCTGTCCACCCGATGCGGGACCGAATCGTAAAGTACGAATTGTACCACCACCACCACCATCACAAGTACCATCATCATCATCACATTCAATTCATCATCGTCGGAATATAATAATAGTAATTCGAATCATAATAATCATGTGGAAGAAGAAGAACCATTTGCTGCACCAAAAACACAAGTATTTGAAGTGGTTGTTCCACCAGGTGTACGACCGAATCAACCATTTACTTTAATGGCAAATGGACAACGTGTATTAGTAACATGTCCACCCAATGTGATGCCCGGACAAAAAATACGATTTCAATTACCTGTTCCTGGTAGTAGTGGTAATGGCAATGGCAACGGCAATGGCAATGGTACTAACAACAACAATAACACTCCGAATATACAACTTTCCTATAAAGATGATGCTGGTTCAGCTGGATGGTGTCGTACTATACGTGTTACGGATATGAAATTCCAATGGGTACGAGTTGATAACAAAGATAACAATAAAAATAGTGGTGGTGATGGTAGTAGTAGTCTTCAGAACAAGAAAGATAGTGTGGCATCGAAGACGAAAGATTTGTTTAACCTCTTTGGTGATACTACCAGCGGTGGTGGGGTGGAGGTGGTAAAGGAATACTAGAAGATGGCGAAGAAGAAAGTATGGGTGCAAAGGCTGTTGAGGATATGGAGGCATTTGATTTTGGTAAAGCTGCATATGTACGTAAAATACAATACCTAGAAGGGAATGATGCAAGGATGAGAACAGGATCAGTTACATTAGTTCCGGCACAGGAGGCTGTTGTGGAATCAAGAGTTGTGGATCATAATTATCATGGTACGCAACAAACAAAGACATTACTTTCCTATACAGATATTGCGAACATACAAACGAAGACATTAGATGAAAAAATTGATTGGTTTAATACATCAGTGTGTGAAGAATTATACACACCATGGGAAAAAGGACATGTTAAGATTATTGTCAGACGTCATTCCTTATTAATGGATAGCGTCGATTCTATTATGGCATTAGGACGTGATGATATGAGAAAACGATGGCGGATCGAGTTTGCTGGTGAGCCTGGTATCGAAGCTGGTGGATTAACACGTGAATGGTTCCAATTAGTAACCGAACAAATTTTTGATCCAGATTTTGGTTTATGGTTATCCTCCGACAACAATCAAATGTCAATGAGAATAATGGTGCAAGTCGTAAGTTTATTATTATTGTCCTACTGTATCTCGGTCGGTTGTTTGTGTCGATCTTGTTTTTTTCTGTTGTTGATGTTTTTTAATCTCTATCCATCAATGAAATTATCTACTATATAACGCGGAGTTAATGCAATTATTTACTAAATAACGCGGAGGTTACTTACTCGTAAATCTGAGTAAATCGAACTGACACTTATTCCTCTAATTCGTTTTCACTTCATTTCATCTTATTATTTTTTGCAGATATTTCTTGTCCCGATGATCATCTAATTTACTTTCGATTTTTGGGACGTGTTATGGGTCGAGCTTTGTTCGATCGGCAACTTATCAAGGGTCATATGGTTCGACATTTATACAAACATCTTCTTGGATGGCCGGTTACCTTCGAAGATCTTGAGGCGCAAGATGAAGAATATTACAGCTCGCTGAAGAAATTTACAACTATGGAAGACTTGTCCGTGATGTGTCTCGATTTTACAATCACAGAGGAAACTCTTGGTGTACGGAAAGATATTGAATTAATCCCTGGTGGTAGCATGAAGGAGGTTACATCGGAAAATTTAACACAATATTTAGAAGCGAATCTTAAATATCGGATGCTGAATCGATGTAAGCCACAGATTACGGAACTGATGTTAGGTTTTTATGATATCATTCCCGAACCAGCGTTGACCGTATTCGATCCGAACGAATTAGAATTGATCTTATGTGGTTTACCTACAATCGATATGGATGATTGGATCGATAATACAAAATATTCTGGTTACTACGAATCAAAAGGACGACGCGATCAAGTCGTTGAATGGTTTTGGGATGTCGTCCGAAATGATTTCGATCAAGAAATGAAAGCTCGATTACTACAGTTTGTAACGGGAACATCCGGCGTACCACCAAGAGGATTTTCGGTACTGCAGGGTAATGATGGTAACATTAAGAAGTTTTGTGTCCATGGTGTATCACGAGACCAATACGTATACCCTCGCGCACATACGTGTTTCAATCGAATTGATTTACCCAATTATTCAACCAAGAAGGAATTACGTGAAAAAGTGGGACAAGCCGTTTCAATGACGTACGTTGGATTTGATATAGAATAGTTTTAGTACATTAGCATTTTCAATTTAGTAACGTACGTATACAATATAATAGCAGTAGCAGTAGTAGGTTCTAGTAAATTGGTTAGAAAAGAGAAAGAAAGAACAAGACTCCAATATTATTATTAATGCAGCGAACATTGAGAGTATCCCTATTATACTAGTAAGAATAATTGCTGTTACTATTCTACTGTTGCTTATATTAATTCAAAACGTAGGGGGGTCGACATAGGTACCAAAATAAGATAAAGTTGATTAGGATAGATTTGACATTCAAATTTAAACCTGAAGAGTTCATCATAGGAAATCAAATTCAAAAAGACATACCCATACCACTACCACCCATACCACCACCCATACCACCACCACCCATGCCCCACCGCCCATACCACCACCACCGCCTCTACCACCACCACGTCCTACCACGTCCTCCACCACCCACGTCCCCTCTTCCTCCACCACCACCACGTCCCCTCGTCCTCCACCACCACCACGTCCTCCTCGTCCTCCACCACCCACGTCCTCCTCGTCCTCCACCACCACTCCACGTCCTCCTCGTCCTCCTCCACCACCACGCACGTCCCCTCGTCCTCCACCACCACCACGTCCTCCACGTCCACCTGTCCTCCTCCACGTCCACGTCCACTACCACGTCCACTACCACGCCCTCCACCACGTCCTCCACCACGCCCCATCCTGGAGCTCACGGTTGGGTTGACCTAGGTTCATTTCTTCAGTAACTACTGCTAATGAACCATCTTGGATTCCTGCGTCGGAGTTAACCTAAAATAAAAAATTCGAAAGATAGTTCAAATATAGTAAAAGAGTTGTGTTAGGGTTGTTGTGTTTGACGTCACTGTTAGTTTAACAATGAACAAACATGCACACACACATACACACACCACACAGTGGGAGAAAAGAAATTATGGGACGGAAGAAAGAAAGAAGAAGAAGTACAGAAAGAATCTTTCGAGGATTGATTGACGATACATCATACACACTTAACGACCCGAACTCTTGCTTTGTGTTTGTGTGGGAAAAGAGTGTGGTGTATGTAGATTGCACAACGCCACAATGAAATGATAGCGAAGTAAATAACCGATGTATCGTATTGCTTGTAAAACGGATTGGACTGGACTGGACTGGACTGGACTGGACTGGACTGGATTTACAAAATGAAGACGGACGGAAGGAAGCTGAAACAAAGCAAAACACACACACTCACACACACACAAAGTTATCGCCTGTGACAATCACAATCAAGCGTAACGTAAATGGTAACGTAACGTAATGTAAACGACGCTCCACGTAATATAAACATCAACGTACCGAATAGGTTGTAATTGCTGCAATGAGCAATGAAAAGAGAAGCGGTAACAAAGTATTAGTCTTCATCTTGATTTGATTTGATTTGATCGGACTGGTTTGTTTAATTGTGTCTGTTAATTGTGTCTGCTAATTTGTGTTTGGATTGCGGATTAGATCTGTTTGTATCTTTTGTCTTCTACTGAAACGAACGGTTGCTTCGTGATAACGATAAAGAAGTTTATGCGAATGCTGATTATAGGACACAAATATCATAATATTGCGTATAAAGAACAAAAAGGAACGGTATGTTGTGCTGTAACGTTACGGTAGTCAACGACATTATAAAAGAAAAAGAGAAGATCTTTGATTACTTGATATGATGACACGAATCTTTCATCGCTGAATTATGCTTGAAGCGTGTAATCATTATTTTTAAGCCATACTTATCGGGAACCACGACATGACATTCCAGAGAGTACAGTAATAAATTTTTTATGACCCACTGTCTCAAGCTGTGAATACTAATACGGTACTGGCTTCTGAGAGGTCTAATTTTGAGTGCTTCTACACGACTGAAAATTACGATTTAGTAGGAACTAATTTAGCTGTTTTCGGACTCTCGGTAAGTTAGGCTTAGATATCGGCGATATATTAAATGTGTGTTTGAAATGAAAGATCGTGCTTCGCCTCATTTCAAATCCTGGCTGACTCTAACGTAAACGGAGACGAATGGTAGAATACAGGCAACACACTTTAACTTTTAAATTCGGGGGTTTTCGTTAAAACTAGTGTGTTTTAATTAACTGTTTTTTAAATCCTTAAAAGTCTAAATGGTTATAATTAACTATCCCCATAATTAGCATAGAGGGGCCCCCCAAATTAAAAATTACAATTTGGGGTAATAAAATTCGTACCCCCCCCCCAAAAAAAAACTTTACTAGTATTTCTTAGTGTAGTATATAATAAAAACTTTAGCATCAAGTATATACACCTAAAAAGTCATTTTTTAAGAAAATCAAAGTATGAAGTTTACAATTGACCTATTGGATGGAATACTGTTATATTTCCTTAGTCTTGTTAGCCTACTGGTATCTCACAATGTAGACTCACACACAGCACACATCAGCTTTTTATGAGATATCTTGTTCTGGGCACAAAGCAGGGTAGAACTTCCAGGAAAATGCTTCTTTTAGTCAGGGGAGTGTTCCTCTACCTTTACCATGTGTGTAAAAAAATATCGCTCCTTAAAAATATATGGAGGGCACTCCTTCAGTTCATGTACACATACCTGTACGCTGACCAGCCTCTAACGCACGATGTTACTAGTTAATTTGATGCGGCTATTATTTTTGCTAGAAGAACTTTTTTCGAAAAAATAAAATCATGGAACCCATTATATGCTTAATATTTATATGCATGCAAGACAGTGGGTACATCCAGGGGGTTTCTTTCTTCGTCACGGAACAAAAACCAGAAAATACACTATTTTAGCTAAAATCCACTGAAAATAATTTGCACGAGGTGTAGCATATGAACCAGAGGCCCTAATGGTTTCGGCTTTAGATGGGTTAGTTTATTTTATGAGTATTTGCTTGGAAATAGCTGTCAAAATTTGTTTTAGAGCGTAAATCAGCCCACAGTGATTATTTTAAGTACGGTCCTTGATTGCTTTTTTTATGAGATATTCTTGAAAACAGGGGTAAACTGCAATTACATCCAAAATAATGGTGGGTTGGGATGATGATGCTTTCTATTCACAAGCAATAGTGTATGAGGACCTTACCTAACCCTCCTACCACTTTTTGTTCCTGCGGTTGCAGAGTAACCTTGATTTTGGTGTGGGAGGCAGGCACGCAAATATTCATATTTTTGAGCAAAATGCACCAAGGAATCTCTCATCCGAAATGGTTCCAAAGGAGAACTCTCTTTTGGTTGGGTGCAGTAGCCTCCAAATAGTGTATGAGAACCTTGTGTTACCCTCCTACCACTTTTTTTTCCTATGGTTGAAGAGTGAACTTAATTTTGGTGTGGGAGGTATGCACGCAAATAGTCATATTTTTGAGCAAAATGCACCAAGAAATCTCTTATTCAAAATGGTTCCAAAAGAAACTCTCTTTTGGTTGGGTGCAGTAGCCTCCAAAGTGTATGAGAACCTTGTGTTACCCTCTACCACTTTTTTGTTCCTGCAGTTGAAGAGAAAACTTGATTTTACTGTTGTGGTAGGCACAAAAACAACTAGGTGAACAGGAGATCCAGGTGTAGGTTGGTATGAAACATAGATAGATTGAATGTGTTTCCCCTTACCATCCCTGGTGGTTCATCATCACTTGATAAAGTAATTCTGATTGGTATCATTTTTATCTCACAAATTCTCCAGTGGAGTTGGTTATTGGAATATTAAACAACTTTGAATAATAAGATGAATAACTTCTCTTTAGGTAAATAATAAGATGAATAACTTCTCCTTAGGTTCCTGAACCAGCAAGGTGCACCAAAATACCACCCAGTCTCCATCTCATACCCATAGGGGATCAACCAAGGGTCATGATCCCTCATATATACCTTATTCTTGCCTCCAGAACACAAACATTGCATTTTGGCCAACATGTCATATTTCCATGCCCAAAAGTACCATTCAGAAATAGGCTGCCACAACATCAAAAAAAGGAATTGGACCATGGTTTCAACACCCAGATACCTTCCATATATGCATATGGTCAAAATACACCAACAATGCTTGGAACATTTGCCATATTGGTGGTGTAGTGGGACGGGGAACAATAGAATAGACATAAAATGGCCCAAAATGCACACGTGCAAAAATATCGAGATGCTACCGCGCCCATACCAGGTATGCTGAGTCCAAATAAAATAGCTAGACATCAACCTAATTCATAAGATTTTGGATTATACCATTGCTTTAAGTTACCATGCATATATTTGGGGTGTCACGGGTCAAAATCCACCTCTATTAAAACACACAATTTCTCTAAGTGCCAAGTGCTGTGTAATCAAGGCCGTGATGCACCATCAATACAGACCTAATAACCTTGAATAATTATATGGAGCTCAACATTATACCTATGGGTACAAGGTCCAACTATTGCTTAGGGCTCTAGGGAGGTTAGGAAGGTGTCAGGGTGTGCTAACCCCAAAAGGGTCATTTAGGCCCCAAAACAGGTTTTCCCCTTTAGCACCCACATCAGCATGGTCCTGCCCACAGCTCGCCAAGTTTATATTCCCTTTGGTGTATATGTTCAACCCCAGTGCTTACTTTGGGACAATTCATCTTTTTGAGTGTGTACTAGGTCACATACCCCCCAAATGGGCCATTTCCCATATCCTAGGCTGTATCATACACCCTTTACCACCTCCAGTGTGAAGAACGCATACCTAGTGCCCCAAAGTCCGGTCCAGGTATCCACTAACATCCACCCTATGCATATTAAGCTCAGACTGTACCATCTGATTGGGACTTTATATATGCTAGGATGGCTAGAATGCCAGAAAGTGGAGTGGTACAGGTAGCAAGTACCACAGGACATGACTTAGTTTTTCGAATAAAAACTAAATAAGTACAAGTCTGTCCTTTGACTAAAAGTTAAAGTGTTACTAACTAAGTACTTTGTTTTTGCTTAAAAGTCTAGCACTTTTTAATTAACACAAAAGCCTGTAAAAGTTAAAGTGTGTTGAAAAACCTTTAAAGTTAAAGTGTGTTGCCTGTAGTGCGTAGTGTAGCTGCCTAGAATATATTACAAGACTACAGTACATTACAGACAGTAAAGTGACTTACTTACTGCCTTACTTACTTACTTACTTGTTGGCATATAGTACTGTACATCACCCATCACAACTTCCTGCTGTAACTGACCTTGTATTACATTACTGAAACGGAAGAAGGAGAATACAACACTACTTACTGCAACAAATTAAAAAAGAAAACAAAAATTCGGACGATTTCAGAGGATAATATGTTGTCTATTAATCGGCAGGGCGGATGCTATCATCGTTGTTGTCGTCGTCGTCGTCGTCATCATCAAAGTCATCGTTATGTATTACTACGTGTAGTAGTAACTTGCGTAGTACTACTCTCGCTACTACTCTCGCTACTACAACAAGTCAATGGCTTTTCTAGCATTGCAAATAGTAATATGCTTGGCTGTGCTCATCAATCACCTTTATTATCATTCAATAAAAACCACGACCACCGTGTCCGACGACCAATTATAACAGCGACGACGACGGCGACGACAAGACTGACAACAACAACAACAACAAGACCGACGATGCTAAATTCAGTACCGAATGAACATTTATTACGTATAGCTGAATCCTATGCACCTAAATTGGGTATTGTAACATCAATTTTTCTATACTTAGCACCAGCAAAAGTTGTTTGGGATATTATATCCAAATCTAACAAATCTACTAAATTATATAAATTCAGATCGAATAATAATAATAAAAAGCAGAAGAAAAATAATTCCAATAACTCAAACTTGGATGGATTAAATCCAATCCCAATTGCTATAATGCCTTGTGTTGCTATTAGTTGGTTCATATATGGATTAGTAACAAGTGATCCATATATTATAATCGGGAATGGTGTTGGTTCTGTATTATCAATTGCATATTTAATTGGTATACTTCCATTAATGAATAATAGTAAAAATGCAAACGATAACAAACAATTATTCTGGACACAAATGACAGTATTAACATCTAGTATAACAACATTAGGATTATGGTCAATACTTGGTTTTTTTAACATCGGATACATTATCAAAATCTGCTGTAGCCAATGGTGCAGTATTAGGTGAGGCACTGGGTATATATGCATCCATATTCTTTATTATATTATGTTCGTCACCACTGTCCACCATAAGTAAAGTAATTCAAACAAAGAATAGTTCATCCATATTAGGTCAATTAACAATAGCACAATGTATTAATACAACATTATGGTCGATATATGGATTAGCTGTAAAGGATCGATTCGTATATGGACCGAATATTATTGTAAGTTGTTTTAAGTTTACGTGTCCCAAACTGATATTTACTTGTTTGATTTGTTGTGTGTGTGTGTGTGTTTGTGTGTTGTACGAGAACAGAAATTGTGTTGAAAAAGAAGAAACCTTTCTAGAAAAAAAGTTATGTTTTTTCTCATACAAAACTATGGCTTTGTGTTTTGTGTTTTGTTTTTCCTCTTTCTCTCTCTCGAAAAAATCAAATACAAATACAAATGAATAATACTGTAACTGTACTGGACTGTAGGGACTTGGTCTTGGATTGATTCAACTCGGTTTAAAAATTCTATTTCCCGTACCATCGTCGTCGTCGCCAGTAGGAGTGACGACTTGAAAGAAAAAAACTTCTTCTTTTTCAGAAATATATTTGTATCACCAGAACGCGAGTTCATCAATGATCTAGCTTCTCAAACAGTAATCATCACCAATCTCTCTGAGATTTCATCATTGCCTGCTACCACCACCGATACCTACTAACTACTCGTCACTTGATCCTGCAGTTGAATCGCTGCTGTGCTGCTCTTATCAAAAACTACTACAGTTAAAGAATAATTGAATGTTTTAACTGAACTACTACAAAAATAGTACAAGAAGGCCCGAAGTTGAATAACATAGCTTCCTAACTAGGTGGTATGACGAACAACATAGACATTTAAATCTTTTTCGCTAATCTCAACTGGGGAGTATGTCGTACCCCGGGACTCAAATTGACTCACGGTTAAAAAATGTAATCTTTTACCCGATGTTGTAGGGGAAAAATTACGTGTTGAAATATTTACATTAAATAATGTAAATACTGCATGGGCATGATGTTAGTCGCGTTACCACGCTACGTCGATGGAACATCTCCCAGGCCATCGCGTATGAAGAAGGATACTTCATTTCCATACTCTTTTTATTACAGCCGGTAAGTTCGACTATCTCCTCTTACTACTTCTAGTAGTAGATACCATCTCTTAAATATTATCTTTGCAGTAGTATCACTCTTTTTCTTATTTACTACCGTATGTGTACAATTACTGTAATTCCTCGTCGATCCTTGTGTTGTTCTGTGGTATGTTCTTTTTTTTTTGTGTCGTTGTCGAGTTCTTTGCTGATCTTGTGGTGTGTGTTGTTTGTTTCGCTTTAAGCAGGACCGTTCCAGTATTTCCGTATCTCATTCTCCCACTGTCACACTATCACACTATCACACTATCTCACTATCTCACTTTCAAACTTCTTCTAAAGCATAGTGAAAATCGCGAAGAGAAGCGATTTGTATGGACTTTGTTTTGATTTGTGATACTCCGCGGAAAAATATAAAATGCCAAAGTGAAAAAGAGACAAGGATATCTACTCAACTTCAAGGACTAGATTTTTGGTTCTTAGGATCTGTACATTACTTTTCTCGAAGTACTTTTTAAAGTATGCTGACACTTGAGTTTTTAGAATTTGTACATTCCTTCTCGAAGTACTGTATGCTGACACTTGAGACGCAGGATTATTCAAGAACTTTCGAAAGGGCCTTACATTAATTGTTGTTTTAGCTCATTACTTACGTCTCACTTTCAAGTTTGCAAACAAATATAATAATCAACAGAACATTACTTCTTGACGAGCTATAACCAAGACCATGATCCGTTATCTTAACAATAACTCCTTGATCGTAGTATTGATGCTGATATTGTTCTCTGCTACTAGTGCTGCTGCTGCTACTGCAGTCATCGACAAGGCTCCTCCCTCATTGTCGGTCCAGCGCCAGCTAGTCTGGGATGGACCAGGTGCTGTAACGCCCTGCGATGCTGCCACCGTAGCCCGACTTGAAGTGTTATTCAACCTTGGTCTTCTCGAGTATGAAAAGAGGCCCATTTTTTCTTGCACGAAGCAGATGATCCAATGGGATCCCGATTCCATTCTGAACGTGGAGATGCTCCAAGCAATTTCTTTTTATAAGCCCTACACATTCTACAACCCAATCTACGACGGAAACAAACTTTGCCAATCGGGCGATTTTTGCGCTACTAGTACTGAAGATTTTAATTTGTACCAATTGTATGATGAGTACGCGTACGATTGCAGCAATGTCTACTGCGGTCCGAACGCGATTCGGGATTGTGCGGGCAATTTAATGACGGTGCCATGTACGGACAGCCTCGTCAGTTTGCCCGAAATTCCTTCCAACGAGCTTGTCAATTGCCTAAAGGATCGGCAACTCTCTTTAGCATTGTTTGCCAACCAGATTGACGTGTATTGTGACGAGTGCACAGCCGACGAAAATGGATGGTTTACATATTGGTGTGTTGTGCCCTGCTACGATTGCTATAAGGATGGCAGCGGCAATTCTATTTGTCTGACCGATATCTCGGTGTTCAGAACGTTTGTGCCGCAGAAGGGGACTACAGGCTATTGCGAAACCGTAGGCAGTGCTGGAACGTACTGTATTTCGACATTTCACACTGCCAAGTTACTTGATACACAACTCAATACATTGGATTATTTTTCTTCCGAATGTACGGCCGAGTGGAACGGCGTATCTTGTACCTGCAGCGTCTGTGGAGTTGGTGTATGGGGTCCTCTGGTCATCGTGGATTGTTCCACCGACGGCGTCGCTCTTGCCTATGATCAGTGCTCGATGACGTCGTCGGGGGTATATGCGGGCATTTATAATCCGGAACTGCAGTTGGGCTCGGATTCCTGTCCAAGCCGTGCCTCAACAAATGGCAATGATGGCAGCGCAGCAAACCCAGAAACAATGACAAGTAGTGGCACAGCGAATGCGGATCCCAGTGCAGCGAATGCCAATGATGGCAGCGCAGCAAACCTTGGAACAGGGCCAAGTAATGGCACAGCGAATGCGGATCCCAGTGCAGCGAACACCGATCGTGGAAAAGAGGCGTGTGCGGTCCTTGTGTATGTATGTGTAGGAGCCACTTTCTTTTTGTTCACTTGAGAGAGAACAAAAACGATCCAATTGACTCGACTCGCACCAAGTTACCCAAAGCATTCCCGAAAAACTAATAATAATAATAATAATATTGTGGTGGTGGTAGTCGTAGTAATAGTAGTACGTAACAAGAACATCTATATTAATGTAGACAGAAAAAAAGGCAATGACACAAAACGAATGAATCTATTGACTATTATATACTAGGACTAGTAGTCGTGAACAGTTTTATTATTACCATAATTAGATTACAAATAACTAATCCATTACATACTTTTTGGTAGTTTATAATTCAAACAACAATAATCAATAGAACCCTTCAAATCTTCGTAAAATCTTCGCTTATTTGTATTTTTTTCGGACATGCATTTCGCATTCCAATTTTGTGTGTGTAGATTTTAAAGGTTCAACACGCTTTTATCATGTAATAATTCCTCACGATATCGCGCGCGAAGATCGCGCTTTGATTTTAATTTACTTTTTGTTTTGTTTGCTTTGGCTGACACCATCGATCGTCGTTATGTGTGATCATCGGCGGATCGGATTCTCCTCTCTTGGCAATCCATGGAAATGGCATTCAGAAGAAGAAGAAAAAACCTATAATGTACACGATATATAGTATTCTTGACAAGCCGTTTCAAAGAAGAATCCATATACGGGTAGGAAGAAAGCAAGGTAGGTTCGTCGACGGCACGACAACAATAAATGACAATGACAATAATGACGACGACGACAATGAAGAGCAATGGCACTACTACTGCTGATAGCACTAATGCTGATGCTGAGCACCAACAACAAAATGAAACACTGAGTATGCTTAGTATGGTTAGTGAATGTATATCATTTGGTGTAGTACCATTATTAATAATGGTATATTGTACCATCCAATATCAATGTAGAATAGTATCAACATTAATTCTAATCACAATGCTACTCTATGGAATATTATATAGTATATTACGATATTTCGCCAAGTATAAATATAAATTGTCATTACAACCAAAATTATCATCATGGGTAGTAACAGCAGTAGTAGTGCTACCCCAACAGGGTAGTGCTAAGCAAGAAGAACAAAAGATTAAAAAGCAAGAACAACAAAAGCAAAAACAGCTTCAATATATTGCATCCTCTGAATGGAGATCACGATTATTAGCTATTCTAAATGCAATACTATTAATTTATGGTTGTCTATTTTGTTTTATGGAATGGTCCACGTATATACCTGAATCAAAAGGATGGGTATTCACAAAATTAGAATCCGATTCATTATTAGAAACATTAGAATCAGATACTAGTACTAGCAGCTTTAATAGCTTACGAAATAACAATCCAGTTATTTTTTATGCAAGTTTATTTTTAGGTTATTTACAGTGGGATATACTATGGTTACTATATCATCGAAAAGATTATCAATCCAGTAACGTTAGTAACTTCATTGGTACATTAATCCATCATCTAATCTTTATTTCTATAAGTCAATATGTACTATCTGGTACCTATTTTTGCAAACCATTCGCATGGTTATCATTAACAGAATTATCCACACCATTTTTACATGTACGTTGGTTATTAGCAGCAACTGGTAGTAATAAAGATACAAGGTATATCAGCCTTTATTATTATATATCATTATGTTTTGCAATAACATTCATAGTCACAAGAGTTATTGGTTATGGATTAGGTTTAATTGATATATGGATATCAGGATATCAATATTGGTATCCAATCAATGGATTAAAATATGGTGTTATTATAGGACTACATATAGGATATATATTAAATTTATTTTGGTCAATCAAAGTTATATCAGCTTTATTTCGTGCTATATCCAAAAAATCCAAATCCAAATCAAATAAGAAGTCAAACGAGAAATCCGATTAAATTAAATTAAATGGAGATATAATAGGTAACTAATTGGTAATACACCTAATATAAATCCTAATCCAAAATGTAATACTAATGAAAAAGTAGAATCTTTATCGAATGGTGCTAAAAACATCTTACGCCATGATATTCTCGTAGGTGCAGTCCAAATACCTAGTATAAATGCCCATAAAAGTGGTCCAAATGGAATGGAATATATCACCATCATGCTACTTCTCATCGTTATTTTTCCTGAATTTGGATCTGAATTTGAATTGTGCGCATAATAATAAATTAGTATTGATCCAAATATGATTGTATACGTACCCAATTGATATTCAATATGTTCTGGATAATACCAACCGATAAGTGTTGATTTTGGATCAGCAGGTGGTGCTGGTGGTAGTTTTG
The DNA here is from genome assembly GCA_900095095.1 of Fragilariopsis cylindrus CCMP1102. Lineage (NCBI taxonomy): Eukaryota > Bacillariophyta > Bacillariophyceae > Bacillariales > Bacillariaceae > Fragilariopsis > Fragilariopsis cylindrus. The sequence goes on from FMBT01000498.1 coordinate 24,274, forward strand.
TTGCTGTTGCTGTTGTTGTCTCTTCTTCTTCTTCTACTACTACCTTAAACGTTAATTGTTTTTGTGGTACTGCTAATGTATTACGATATGTACCAAAGTAGGAATCAAAATTAATACCAGCAGAATAGTTGCATTCACAATATCGATGATGTAAATAATGTAATATATCAGCTGAGAAATGATCCTCGTAACCAGAATGGGATGCAGCTGGTGTTATTATAACATGCATTCCCATCCAAAATAATAAAAATGGATGTAACTTAAACTGAAATAATGTTGGTAATATTAGTAGTGGTCCATAACAGGTGAAGTAGTATAAATGTTCAATTGGATGCATGGCCAGTCCAGCGAATGGCTCGATATCTGTATTCCGATGATGAACAGAATGTATATATTTATATAAACAACGTATATGTATAAATCGATGTGTGAAATAAAAATGTATATCACGATACGATGGTACTAAAATTGATAGTATTAATGTTTGAAATAATATATTCCAATTCCAATTCCAATTCTCAGTACTATTATCATTTGTTGTTATTGTTGTTGTACAATATGGTAGTTTCTTTGATTTGTATAGATAAATAAACATACCTGAGAGGGAGAGAGAGAGAGAGAGAGAAGTTAGATGTTGATTTCGTCGTATTGGATGTGTATTATTTGAATACAAAGCAGACGTATAGATATACTCCATCCAAGAGAAAAAAAAAAAAATCTAGTAAGAAATGTTCTCTTCTTTGATGACTGCCGAGACTTCTTCTTTTCTTTTCTCTCTGACTCAATAATGTATTGTTGTTTGATCGATGACACGAACGTACCTTCCACAATCGTCCATTGGAATATTCCTAATACCGTATAAAATATATTATGTAATACTTTATGGATATTATATATCCGATTCGATACAAATGGACGATTACAGTATCCCCAAAAATATAATGCACAATGCCAAAATGTTATATAGGATAATGCAAGAAATAAATTGATATATATCCGATCTAATAATATTATAACGTCCTGTAGTTGTGGTTGTAGTTGAACTACATGTACGTTGGTTGTATTTGTATTATTTGCATTATCTCGTAAATCCAAATACAATACACCATACACAAACTGACATAATTAACCATGTTAGATTTGGTGAATAGATAAATGATTCACCAATCATTATTTTATATAATTGTGGTGCTAAAGATTCAGAGGTGGGTCCTCGACCTCCCTGTCCACGTTCTTGTTCTTGAAGAACAGAAGAATCTTGTATACGAAAAAATGATCCATGAGATAAACCACCGATTCCATTCAATATTGGATATCTATCAAAAATTGTACTACTACTACTCCTACTCCTACTACTACTACTGCTACGTGTATTAGTGGAGGAGGTCATGATGCGATGTTTTGTTTTGGCAAGGATTTAATTTAATTGACGAGGCGTTTCGCTCTTTTTTTCCTTTTCTTTTCTTTTGCCCAGATGATACGTATTCACATCGTCGAATCAAATCAATTTAGTTATCACCGTGTCGGCATGAACTTGGAGTAAGGTGATGTTCGCTTCTTGAGCATTTGAGGATGTTTGAGGATACTTGAAATTCGAAATTCGAAAGCAAATCTTGTAATCTTATAAGATCTTCTCTCACAAACATCATTGTTCTCTGTGAGACGTCATTGTTGATTGACTTGATTCGATTCTTCGATTCATTCGATTATTACACAATTTTCTTTTTTTATGTTTTCGCGTTTTTTTGTGTTATTCGCGACCTCGTATTAGTATTCGGTTCCTAGTAGTACTGTACGTACAAGTATGTAAAGTACAGTACAGTACGTTGCTTTACGTGACATCGGTGGTACAGTACTTCCTCTGGGCAACGCTTAATTCGAGCGCGCTATTGCGAGGAATTATTTAAACGATAAAAGCGTGTTGAACCCTTAAAATCTTCGTAGAATCTTCGCTTATTTTAAATTTTTTTCATACATTTCGCATTTTGTTGTTAGATTTTAAGAGTTCAAAGCGCTTTTATGATTGAATAATTCCTAGCGATAGCGCGGTTGAATTAAGCGTTACCCGGAGGAAGTATTGCCCATCATTACTGTGTGGCATTCAATGCCGTTTACAAATCAAGAAAGTAGTTCGCCTACTACCCTACTTTTGTTATGGTACCTGCCTCGTACGTTAAAATAATACAAGGAAGTCGCGTGCGTAAAACTCTAGTCGTATTAACAGTCCCTAAAAAGTACAGTACGTTGCCCAACATGGCATTCAAGCCGTTTACAAATCAAGAAGTAAGTTAGTCCTTCGCCTTGTTCGCCTACTAAGCCTACTTTTGTTATGGTACCGCCTAGTACGTTAAAATAATACAAGGTAGTCGCGTGCGTTATCACAAAAAATAGAGAAATACTAAAGTACAGTAGTCATTTTCAAACAATAAAAAATACACTTTTAGACGTATAATTTAACAGAGCTTAATTACTGACAGTTAGTAATTGTGTCGTCGTCATTTTGTCGCATTGATACGTTTCATTTTTCACTTCTTCTCTTTCAAGTCTTCTCTTTAAATCTTCTAAACTACCGCTACGCACTCGACACTTTCGTAATTATATTGCTGTCTCATTATTCGCCTCATCATTTTACACTACCAAAATCAAAAACCGTATTTGATAGTTTGCATGCAGAATTTCCGAATTTTTAGGGCCTGAGAATAATGCCTGTAACTGCAAAAAAAACTATGTTGGTGATCGTAATATATATAAGAATCTTGCTTACTAAGGACATAATAGAAAAGAATAGAAGATACTTTGTCATTCAATTTTATCACAGCACCATTGATCATTGATTCGAATTGAAGTACAGTATCCCATCTATCAGTACTGTAGTATCAAATCAAATAACAACAAAATAACAACAATCGTCGTAAAAACGTAACATCAAGACTATGTCTTCTATTACGCCTACTACAACTATTATTGGTTATATAAAAGGTGATGATTTTGACTTGTCGAATCATAGGTCGTCGTCGTCGTCGTCGGCGGCGGCGGCGGCTACCGGTAGTAGTAGTAACGGTGTCAACAATCTGCGAAGTAATAATGATAATACTGATACTACTACTATTTCTTCCTCCTCTTCCTCTACTTCATCATCATTTTTATTTATACTTCAGCGATTATATTAGTAAGCTATTGCTGTCATGATGGTAATTGTTGGTATCCACCAAAAGAGGAAAAGAAGAAGAAGTCATGGTGGCAGCAACAATAATGACGGTATTAATAAGAATAACGATGGTAGTAAAGACAATGGCAACGACGACGAGATTTATTTTCATGACGATGAGGAGAATACTAATTCTAGAACTATAAACCAGCAAGTAGGACAACAACCAAAAAAAGGATACCGTAACCCATACGATCCGGAAGATTTATTTTCAGATATTTATTTTGATGATAAGGATGATGAAGAAGATGAAGTGGAAGATTATCATAATAATATTGATGATGTTGTGGATGCTTGCATTGCTGATAAATCTTCCGCTCCCTCCTCTTGGTGGTTGTGATTTGATTTATTATTGTAACTGAACAGAGGGGGATAGGGGGATAGGGGGCGGTTTTGCGACTACGTTGGGCTACGGCAACAAACATAAGAAAGTATGCGGCACATACGTCACAGTAATATTTATTGGTCGTTCATATCAATGAAAAGTAGATTATATTATACTATTTTATTTTTCTTAAGTAATTCAGAACGATATACAATCATTTCATTCTCTGTTAATAAACAATCATTTAATGCCATAATAATCTCATTTTCTAATAATTGAATACCAATAAAAACAATTTCTTGTCGTCGATCACCAAATTCTTTCGTAATAAAATCATCTTTTAATATACGATGATATTCATTTGGTTTTTGACTAAAAAAATCTTTCATGGTTATTTCGGATATGGAGGCCCAAAAATTACCACCTATCATACAAGTATAGGATTTTTGTTTTGAAAGACCAATAAAAGAGTAAAGAAATTAAGGAAGAGAGAAAAAAAGATTCAATTAGATACCGGTATGCCATGCCAGTCGACAAAGTCACAATGCAGTGCGAGACAGTAGCTACACACTTTCTAATTGCAGCAATTATGTAAACTGGTTTACTCTCTCCCTCTCTATATCTCAAAAACGAGAACTTAGTACTGCGTTTTTGTTTTGTTTTGTTTTTACTTACCCATTTGTATACCCATATGTTTTCCGGCATGACTCCAATACATAGCCTTATCATGTCTCCAACTATCCTCTAATAATCCATCCCAGGCAGTTGGTGCAATCCAACAAAATCCTTTGGAACGTAATACACCAATAAATGGACTACTACTACTTGTAGTAGTTGTTGTTGTTGTAGAATCATCATCAGAATCGTCGTCATTATTATCCACTCCGTATCCTATTTTAGCCAGTGATTGGTCTTCATAATTTACTTTTTCTGCATCTTCCTCTTCATTATCATTATCATTATCATTATTAAAATCTAATGTTATAAAATCAAGTTCATCTTTAATTGGTATAGGCCATGACCAAATTAATTTCATTAAACGATTTGCATTAAATGGCTTAGATGCTTTATAAACAAAATTTGATATACCAAGATTTGTTGTTGATGTCATACTAGTACTACCAGAAGAAGAAGAATGATCGTGTTCATGAGAGTGCGAATGAGTTGGATCGGTACAGTCAGTGTCTTCACAAGTAGTACCAGAAGAATGATCATGCGAATGAGATGGATCAGTACAATCAGTATCGTCACAAGTAGTAGTACTAGAAGAATGATCGTGTTCATGAGAGTGGGTGTGTGATGAATCGGTACAACCAGTGTCTTCACAGGTAGTAGCAGTGACGTGGTCATCGTGTGAATGCGAATGTGATGGATCAGTACAATCAGTATCATCGCAAGTAGTGGTAGTAGCAGTAATAGGGACGTGATCGTCGTGTGAATGTGAGTGTGACGGATCTTTACAATTATCATTATCATCGTCATCATCATCGTTGTCCAAAGAAGTTGTTTCATCCGGCCATACTTGTACACCTAATACATTTTGTATATCAATTTGTCCATTACTTGTTGCAATTATATTTGCATCTACATTTAAACTTTTGATTAATTCCATTGCAATTACAACTTCATTTGTACTTGCTATATCTTGTTTATTCACAATAACAATTGATGCTGCTTCAATTTGTTCGGCTAATAATTCCACAACTTGTCTATTTACTGAATGCGGTAATTTTTGTTTCGTAGCAGTAGTTGCAGTAGGAGTAGCATACCATTCTGTACGATCTTTTAATATATCAAATGTCATATAATCACTACTGAACGTTGTTGCATCCACAACTGTTATAATATTCCCAATTTCTGTTCGATTCGTCACCAATGTACCATAACTTTCTTTGTTATTATTTATTACATCTCTCCAATTATTTTGGATTGCAATTGGATCCGCCACACCAGATAATTCCACAATTATTGCATCATACATACCAGTAGTACTACTAGTAGTACGAAGTAATAATGATTCAATGGAATCAAATAATTCACCTGCTAATGAACAACAGGCACAACCATTTTGTAATTCAACAATATCATCATTTATAATGCTATCATTACTTGCTGCTGTTGTTGTTGTTATTGCATCGTTATCCTTATCTTTATCGTTAGATGATATCGAACTTGAACTTGAACTAAGTATAAATTTGGCATCAATATTTACAGATGCAACATCATTAACAATAATACCAATTTTTAATCCATGATCCATATTTTCTAAGATATGTTTTAATGTGGTTGTTTTACCACTCCCTAAAAATCCTGCTAATAAATGAATTGGAATCTTTTTCTTTGATTGTTCGTCGTCATCATCAATGATCGTTGTTCCTATTGTTGTTCTTATTGATTCTGATTCTGATCCTGTTGTTTTGATAGCGGATAATGATAACAACGAGAGTTGATGCTTATGATGTTGATGCTTATTATGATGATGCTTATTATGATGATGCTTATGGTGATGTTGCCTATTATTATGATTCACAATTACAAAACAAAAACAAAACGTCGGTACTTGTATTGTGTAGCCGATTGCTATTAGAAGGAAGATACAACTACTAGTACCCAGAGATAATATATTAGTCAGCATTTTTATCGACAACCTTCGACAACCTTCGACGTTGACTTGACTTCCGTATTACAGTATTCGTCGTTGACTTGACTTGACTTGCCTTGAATGTTGGTTGTGGTTTGTTTGATTAGTTGGCTGTAGAGAGGATATTTACATAATAAACCGAATACAGTTGCTTACTTGGCTGTGGTATTGGTGTCGATGACAAAAGAGAACAAGAAATTATCCAGCCAATCTGTGCAAAAAATAATATGTGCAATGCAATGCAATGCAATGCAATGACATTGAACATCAAAAAACCTACTAAGCAAAAATCCGGAGGATAATTTTGCGTCTTCAAGCAATAAATGCCCATGTTCGCACTATGAACAAGAACTTGCCTCCATAATGATTCATTCAATCCCGCTTAAATTTTTAATCCCTAAAAAAAAATACCAACAAACGCACCTTTACCGCATAGCATGGCAGCATTTTTATCTTACTTATATAGCCTATATTATATTATATTATATTATATTATATATATATATATATATATATATATATATTATGGTAAGTGGTGAGGAATAGTGACCTTGATTGAGTTACTATCATTCCTAATAATGAATGAGATAACTTTTTGGTTTTTATAAATATGTGAGCTGTATACTTCCTTCCTCCGAACAGTGCAAAGCTTGTTGTCCACGGGGGGTAAGCCATGATAATATTTTAACATGGGCAAAAGTAAGGAGAGTGAGTGATTTGAGGGGAAAATAGTAAATAGAAAATATTCTCCATCTCCTTTTGTCTCTTAAATTTCTATCGTGCATTTTCCCCCACCAAAAGGAGTAGCAGGAGCGAGTTAAAATATTATGATGGCTTACCCCGTGGACAACAAGCATTGCACGGAGGAAGTACATATAAGTATGTATACCACATCATCTTGTAAAATGTGTCCCACCCACCCACTGACATAACTAGCTTGTGGTGGTGGTGTGCGTGCTTCACCAATCATTCATGTCAGCAGATAGGTAGGTAGGTAGTGCCTCTTTCTCTGTGTCACTCTTCTGCTTGATGAAGAATCTGTATCATCCTTGTATGCTGTATTCATTATACCAAATTTCTAATTTTTCTTTTGTATTATTACATCATACTGTTATTATGAAGTTCCACGAGATTGGACATATTATTAGAAGAGAACCTGATGTGTACTTGCTATTCTGTACTTCTAGCTTTGAATGTAATACATCGTGCCAAGGAGATATTATGAAACCCTTGGGTGGCGGGCCCCAGCCCACTACTTATTAATATCCCACACAAATGATTACGTGAGTGTGTTGCTTCTTAAATGATTACCCCCCCCCCTAGTAGTATTACTACTATACTTTTGGGGTTTCGCAGACACTAAATCCTTTGATATTTTGAAAAGCGGGTATGCTCAGCATGGAGCATAACTGCTTCCCTGGAAAGAGGGTAGGGATACCTGCCCGCTTTACTCATGTGCTTGTAGAAAAGCAGGTGCCCATACTTGCTTTGTATACTACCTGCTTTGAAAAAAAAGCAGGTACCCATACTTGCTTTGTATACCTGCTTTGTAAAAAAGCAGGTACGCTGTAAAAAAATGCTAAGATACCTGCTTAAGTTAGTTGGATACTCATTTTGTAAAAAGCGGGTAGTGATAACTGCTTTGCTTACCTGCTTTTTTAAAAAGCAGGTTTGGGGTACCCACTCTGCAAAAATAAACATAATTATTAGTTTTTGACCAACCCCCACATTATTTACAGTGCAGGAAGGCCCAGACATACTATACAGAAGACATAGCATGTGTTGTTATTCCCTCTTATTGTTTCCCATCATAAATAAAACTTCCTAGGAACATGACTATTAGAAGTAAATACGAATACATACAGTAGTTTGTTAACTAGTTAGTATTAGAGTTACAATGATGTTAGAGATTAAAGTGAGCGCAGTATGTTGTTACATCCTGTGATCTAATCGCATGTGTTTGTGTTTCTTGTGTTCAAAGCTATCTTCATCTATTATTGGGCGATACGATAGGTCTTGTATTGGATCTTACAGCCAAGCAAGCCAAGTGTGAATCATATCCCATAACTGTTATTTAACTGCACCTCGGTTGTATCACAGTTGTTGGATAGTTAATCGAAGTGGTCGACTATCGCGCTAATAATTGAACACACCCTTGGATAGTTTTTGGACTTTTATTTTTTATATATAGGTAGATGGGTCTAACAGTACTATGGTGTTTTCCAGAGTGATGTTTAGTCGGATAATCGGCTAGGTTCTCAATACCTGGTCCCCACACATAATCAAATTGCTTTTGTTCAAACCTGTCTTTTAACCAGTAAAATCTCATGTCAATTGCTTTTGACCTTTTTTGTTTGATAGTACCAGTAATAATACCACGTGCTGTTGTGTTATCTGTTTTGATTGGTGTAGGTGGTTGTGGGTGTCCCATTTCAATGAGGCAATTCCGTTCTGATACAGCTTCTGTGGCGTTCAGGTAGATACCTGCCACTTCTGCTTCCGCTGCTGATGCCATAACATTTTTGATAATTTTTGCTAGTACAAGAATGGGTCCATTGAATAATGTGCCGTCCTTGCTTCCTAGATAATGGTAGCCACCTGCTCTGCTTCTCGCTTCCGGGCGCACTAAATATGCTGCATCTGAATCGATTCTGAGTATCATGTCGCTGGCCCGGTATATGATTTGGCCATTTGGATTGCTTGCAGCGTAATTTAGGAAATATCTTGTTGCTGCCAATGTTGCTTCAGTACCATTTGCTGTTGATGATGCGATGTCATTAATTGCATGTAGCATAGTGTCATCTATAGCTCTGGCGTAAAATAGGAATTTCCCTGTGACGCGTTGTATGAATTTGATTTGATCTTCATCTAACTTATTTGTCAAGTCTTCTTTTACATATTGAACTTTGACACCATAATCAGGTCGGTCGATCTTGGAAGGTCCTGAATGTCGTTGTTTTGGGATGATGTGGTTGAATTCCTTCAGTGCTTGTTCTACATATCCATCCATGGAGCAGATGACTTCACGGTCAATATAGTTCCATTTTAGGTGAATCCCGATATATTGTTCAGCTTTCCAATCAACTTTTAATGGGTATTTATCTCGTAGTGCGGTAACTAGGTGTTCTACATCTGCTTTGTCGGTGTACTTGATACCAAAATCATCCACTACTAGTGTAAAGTTGATGTCGCGTTCCTTGTGGCTGAATAAGCCATCAGTTCGTTTTTCTTTTACGTAACCATATTTTTCTAAGTGTTGTACCAAGTCGTCATGTGCAATCTTACCGGATTGCTTGAGACCATACCATGCTTTCTTGATTTTGGCATATACAAATCCATTAACTACTAACTTGTCTAATAAGTAGTGCTTGATTATATTCGGTGGTATCATATCATATTTGAATCTGACATACTCTTCGTCCGGCAATAGCGAGCATAAGTACATGTTCGATATATCTGCGGTGCAGTACTTGGCACCTGGAGTGGAAACGACTGAGTTCCAATGCATCTTGATTGTTTCCATTGAAGCTGTATGCGTTGTTACGTTGCCTTCGTAGTCAATCCTATCGCCTCCTGCTGTGATTCTAGTACGGTATGGTTCTGACTTTTCTGGTCTAACAGCAACTACATATCTTGGATACGTTACTTGTTTGTTACGGGGTACGTCCCCTTTGCGGATCCAATCCAGTACATCTACTCCTTCAGTTTCACCATAACCTTGAAATAAACGGGCAAATTCGTTTTCTCCTGATTGGAGCCAACGATTTTTGATTACAGGATCCTTGTGGTTGATTAGATCTCGATACTTCGCCATCTTATTGAGGCTGTCGTCCCAGACGGCGCCTGAAGCTCCGAAAGCAAAGTTTGGTTGTAGCTGTTCTACTGCCTTGCTGTATCCATTGCTAAACCTATTTGGTTTTTGTTGCACTGTAGGATTTTGGTTATATCGGTTCAGACGTTGTACCTTTTTAGGACGTTGGCTTTTGGCTGTAGGTATATGAATGTTGGTTGGTACGTGATGCCGAATTGGAAGTAGTAGCAATGCCTTTTTGGTTGGTTTAGTATACTGTTGACTCTTCTTCCTGTATTGCTTGATTTCATTGTAGGTCATCTCTTCTGTATCACCATCTCGGTACACTATCTTGTAGTACTGTTCAATTGGATCATATTTTGTGATTTCTCCTTCGTGGTAGCCACTGCTGAATTTTCGTCGTACCAATGGTACCGTTGATAAACACTCTGTTTGTTTCTGTGCTGGATCTTGTTATTCGTTGGGTGGTATTGTTTATAGTTTCCACCCTTGGAGGTGGCACAGGACTTGTTGGTGCCTTAGTTGCTGTATCATCTACTTGTAAGCAGAGTATCTTCTGGATTGCAGTTATGGCTGTATGTAGGTCCGTACCTTGGTTCAGAAATGGAAAATAGCTTGGAGGTTGGGATAATACTTGATGGAGGTCTTGTAGTACCAAGGTTAGACGATCGATAGGTGTGACCTTGGGTAGTGAACAATGTGATGGAAAGAACTCAACCGTATTGGAGATACGATTTTGCTTGGTATCACGCATGTAGCAAGTATAGTTTCTGTAGTGATGAGGGGCTCTTTCAATGTAAAACCCATGACTGCCATGGTTGGACCAGCTACCGCGTTCACCTCTTCGATCATGAACAATAACTTTACATCCAACTGGGGCCATTGGAGTTCGATTGAAATCAAATTCACCATGGACCAGTGTATATGCTGATATTAACGGGTTGATCCTTGATGGGCGCATTAGATTCATAGCTAATACTGTTTGTTTAATAAACAGGTCCAACAGTTCTTCGGAAAACTCGGATCAGCGCCTTCTCTGAAGCAATGAGCTTGGACTTGAAGGTTTGAATGGCACGTTCTGCATGGTTCAATCTATGGTCTCCTGGCGATACGATCTGGTAGTCTAAATTCAGTTCCCCTATTGCTGCAATAAGTTCTGTTGAGATTTCATTATCTAATCGCATTACACGCGCTGTGAAACCTCTTTCCTTGAGTTCATCATAACAAAACTTGAATGCTGCTACGAGTTCACTTGACTTCCTTGATTTTAGAGGCACTGCATTGATGTAGTTAGTGTCATAATCGTACATAACCATGATGTATTTGTGGCCTCTTGCTGATGTAACAGGATATCGTCCTGGCAAATCCATTGCAATTAGTTGTTTCATATCATTACCATCAATTAAGAAGGTACCTATGTCATGTAATTTCTTCTTAAGTTCAATACGTTCTTTTCTAACTGATAGGTCAATGATATTCGATGTTCTGACATTCTTCTTGATCATTTTCTGGTTCCCAAGTGTAGTTTGTTCTTTCTTGGTGCAGTATTTTCGTACTCTATCTGCGCTCAGTCCCGGCCATGACTTGAACCAATTGTTGTTGATACAGTTGATCCATTCTGGTATAGAAGGTGAGCCTAACGTCATGTGAAAGAAGTTTGTCAATGCTGCGACTGTTTGCACTTCGTATGCGCTAGCTGCAGTAGCAATCCCTGCGGTGTGATTCACCCTTGGAAGTGCATCCACCCTTGGAAGTGCATCCACCCTTGGAAGTGTATGTGCCTCGTCGTGTATTGGCACCGAATAGAGTCCATTTTGCCGTCGTCCTTCCATAACGGTTGTACCTGTAAGGATTGGAAGCTTGTCGGTGACTGTCACTTTGTTTTGTGAAAATAGGACGTGTAAGTTGTTGTCACAGAGCTTTCCCACTGATAAGAGGGGCGTTGATACGTCATCAAACTTGTGGCAGGTACGTGCTAGTGGTGGGAGCTTTGCGAGCGACAGGACGTCTGTAGATGTGGACGTCATTATGGAGTTATTTGCACACTTCACTTTCATGCCATTGGACGTCGCCTGATGGTTGTCTCCGTGGTACGTTGTTGGTAAGAAATGGTCTGTTGCTCCAGAATCAATAGCACCTCTTGTTACGGGGTACCTGTCGATCAATACGTTGCAAACTTTTAAGGCTGCAGGTTTTCGTGTTGGTCCGCATATTAGATTGGGGCAAATGATACGTGTAATGATTTCCTGTTGTCATTTGGAGCGCATGGTACAAGTGGTTGACGATATGCTTTAGGTGTAAGGGTTGACGATATAAATTGCTCGAAGGGGATAGATATGTAGTTGCTTTTAACATATAATTATTATTATTATTATTAATGGTTAATACACAGTCACTACATTTATCAATATCCATCACCTTCCCACGTCCTCATTCTGGATTGTCGTACGGCTTATGATCTACTGGGCTCCACCACTTGTTATGGAACTCGTTCCTGGATTCATTACCTCCCATAGGATTCTGCATGGTCGCGTCATCTTTATGGTCTTTCTTTTCTTGAATGAATGGCAACCCTTGCTGTCATGGTTCAAGTTACAGCCACACGAGTAGCACCAGAACTTCCACTGACGCCATACGTTGTACAATTCCTTAGTTGCCTTTTCCTTCCTTCCTCCCTTTCCACCACCAGTATTGGTTGATTTCATGGTATTGATTTCAGCTTTTAGAGCCTTCACTTCACGGAGTAGATCGGACATTGCAGCTAACTGCATACCGGAGGCAGCAGTACCCGAAATGGATCCTGATACAGTACCGGTACCGTCGGTGTCAACGACTGATGGGACGCTTGAAGATTGGAAGGCAGTCTCCAAATGTAGTTGATTGTTATTGAGGGTTTGCACTTCTGTCTCGTATTTTGATTCAAATGCGTCGACGCGGGCGATGAGGGCTTGTTGAACACTCATTGCACTATTGTCAATGCCATCTTCGGTCAGTTTCTGCAGTTCCTTAATGTATAGCTGCTTAAACCGTTTCCATCGACCGATGACGGGTTTGTGTAGCATATCGGCTTCCCACTTGTCTTCAATCAATCGGAGATACGTGTTGTTGTGGCTCCCACTACTACGGATCTTGGTCTGGCAGTTGATGATGAGGGTATCCCATGAATATTCGAATTCAACATTGGAACTCCCTGAAAGGATATCGATACAATGTTTATCATGTTCCATTTTCTTCAAGTATGATACCGGTCCTTCAGGTGATGGCACGTACGCTCGTGCAGTGATGCACCCCATTAGATCGATATATGCTTTCTGTTTCTTAACACGATCTGATACTTTTCCTTCAATGAAGTTGAGAGCTAGGCGGACGGTATAGTTCAATGGAAGTGTTCCATAATCATTCATCTGCTCCTTCATGGTTTCGGGAAATCTTCTTACTGTCGCTTGTAGAGCTTCAGCATTCCAATGGGTCTCCTTCTCGTAGATCTTCTTCAGCGCTTCATACCTTCTCCATGTTCCACTGGCATCGCCGGTGGGTAAGGCCACTTTCTTTGCCGGTGGTGGGAGTCGGGCAAGATCGTCTCCATATCTCTCGCAGTTGCGCTTCAGGGTATCCACCAGATATGCATGTCCTGCATCTCTTTCGGTGTGTTGGCATCCTTCTAGTGCATTACCTAATGCCTCCCGGAATACAACAGCATCAGCAAAGTTGAAGTTGCTCCTTTCTGGTGATTGGTATTCCCGGCCTAGGTGATCATCGATCGATGGTAGATCCTTTCCCATACTGCCAATGCTGGATATCGATACAGTCGATGCCGTGTCGTTGTCGTCGTCGTGTGGTGTGTAGAGAGCTGGTAGTGAATCGTCAGGTACTGTAGTGTAGAAGTTTTCTAATATATTATCGATATATGGTTGGTTACGTAATACGGTATATTCTAATTGGGTTCCCACAGTAGGTACTAATTCTAAGTACTGTCTACTGATATCAACGGTTCGATACGTCGTTACGATGTGGTCTGTTGAGCCGGAATCTACGAGGACGCTTGATGTTGTAGCTGCGATGCTGTTTAATGTTGAAACAGGATCTACTAAGTATGCTGCGTCGCTGATGCCTTGTGCTGTTTCTACAACCCTGGTGGTACTGGGTGTGGTCGATGCGGTCGATGCGTCGTCTTCGGAGTTGGAATCTTCTAATAGACCAAATGGGTTGTTGTTGTTGTTGTTGTTGTCGTAATCGATATCTTGATCGTTGTCGTCTGGACTGATAATCCTTCTGTTCCGATTCCGATTCGGTACAGTGTTCCAACCGGTAGGAGTAGTTGGTAACATGTACTTGTTGTAGCTCCTTTAATCTCTAACTATTAGAAGTAAATACGAATACATACAGTAGTTTGTTAACTAGTTAGTATTAGAGTTACAATGATGTTAGAGATTAAAGTGAGCGCAGTATGTTGTTACATCCTGTGATCTAATCGCATGTGTTTGTGTTTCTTGTGTTCAAAGCTATCTTCATCTATTATTGGGCGATACGATAGGTCTTGTATTGGATCTTACAGCCAAGCAAGCCAAGTGTGAATCATATCCCATAACTGTTATTTAACTGCACCTCGGTTGTATCACAGTTGTTGGATAGTTAATCGAAGTGGTCGACTATCGCGCTAATAATTGAACAATGACAAGAATGAGAAACAAAAAATATTTCTAGAAATGCATTTGTCCAGATAGTTTGAAGTAAAAGGTTGACATGGACAAGCAAGCTATCAGTATTTGTAGCAAAACCATCACAACTTAGCAGTCTTTTGCCTTTTCGATATGTCTCAAGCAACATAACAGTTTCACCTTTGCAGTTGTTTGTTCCTCCTGCATACACAAATACCTTATTACAGAAAAAACAACATCCGGATCGTGAAGCACCCGTAAATTATTACTCAGGATGTTCCAGTTCAGTTCTAGAGGGAGTCGAGTCACATGCTTCAGCAGTATTGGTCTGTCCTTCATACACAACATGTGTGTGAATTTCACTCGCGACCAAGACAATAGATTACTATTAAATAAAAATTACCCATCAACGATAGAAAGAACATAATTCATTCATTCTTTTCTTTAAAATGTTATTTATCTCGTCTTGTGGAAACTTTCATTGACTCAATAAGAAGAATCCATTTTTTATTACGTGTTTAAAAAGGTGCAACTCATCATCCATCTGTTCTTCTTTTTCGTAAAAGACACAGCATCGCTCATCAGACGATGATCATAAATAATATTATGAAATCGCAAACATTGAAGCAAAAATCATCGACTCATCGACTCGCCATACTGTACAGTAGTATAGTACTGTAGCTTCATGGTAAACTACCGTACCATAATCTTCCTCTATCAGGTGACATCCGCACTTTAGCGTTTTAAGATCGAGAAGTAGTGTCTGTGTGTCGGTGTCTGTGTGTTTGTGTGTTGTGATCTTCGTCGCTCCAATTACAGTACTGCACACTCCCGGTATATATTATATTAGGCATAAATTCAATTCAATCATGTTCTTGAATTTAGATGGTGGCTCTGGATCTACTGATATTGTCGAACGATTAGTATTAGAGAGAAAACGACGTACCGCAAAAAGTATTGGTTTTGATGCGTGGATGTGGATGAGGCAATCCTGCAAGCTGCTGTGTATTGTTTCGTGATCGTCAACAACAGCAACAGCAACAGCAGCAACGTCATCCTCAACAACAACAACATCCGCAACGATCAATTTCAATTGATAACAATACAAATAATAACTGCCACAACAAAAATATTACCTTAGAAAAACTTGCATTAACAATTGTCCAGTAAATCCATATCTAGAATATTTAATCGAAGCTGCGATGGGAATGGATTTGTTCTCGGAATTAGAATTACAGGGGAACATTGAGAATGAGAATGAGAATGAGGAGGAAAATACTACTGATGACAACAATAGTAACAATAATAACAATAATAATAATAATAGTAGTATCAGTAATAGTTGTAATATAATAATGTCTTTGCATTAGATGCCTTAGGATTCCGGATGAGATTTTCCAGACGATTAAGGAAACTGGAATTGATTAATTTACCCATGACACGTGATCATGCGGAATCACTGATGTATGGAATTGAAACGGAATAACTCGACCGGTACCGGTTGTCGTCTAGATACCTTATTTATGGAAAATGTACGATTCGAGGATGGCGATGATGACAATGACAATGATGATGATAATAATAATAATGAGGAAGACGACGACGACGACGGAGAGGAGGAGGAGGAACGAAGAAGACAATGACATTGGAAACGATGTTGACGCTGGTACGCTGGTACCGCTTCTACCAGCCCAAGACAACAGCAGGATGCTGGTACCGTTGTGATCCAAGAATTATGTGAAGGTTTTCCTAATAATCGAACATTGAAGACCATTGAACTACAACGTTGTCGACTCACCGATTCTCAAATAGCTCTGATATTTGATACGTTATCGTGTCATCCCACCTCACGTCACTTAATTTATCCGAAAACTTTTGTAGAAAGTTAGGATTAGAAGCGTTAGATCGGATGCTAACACATCGTCACCCCCACCGCAACAACAGCAGCAGCAACAGCAACAGTTGAATGGTGGCATCAGCAACAACATCAGCAACAACAACAACAACAACAACAACAGCAAGGAGAAGAATTGCACAACAGGTGATGACCATCGGCAACAACATAAACACAAACAAAACCATTGTCGACTGGAATGTCTTGATTTAAGTTACCAATTCATTAACACGTCGGAAGAAACGTACGGTATGACAGGTAGTGGAGAAGAAGAAGAACAACGTATTCAATTGGATATTTTGACAAGGAATTGTACCACCAGGGATGCATGTGATAAGATATATCCGAACTTACGTAAATTGGTCTTGTGTGGAAATCAAATTGATGATTCCGATATGAAAGATTTAGCATTCTTAATCCGACATCGTTTCCCAAGGCTAGAAGAAATTGATTTACGGTTTAATGATATTACCACAGATGGATTACAAACTTTTGCCGATTATTCAGATCCAAACAACGATGATAATTTCTTTACAACAAATAATAACAACTATAATAATAATAATAATAATAATAATAATACCACATCCAATAAAACCAACACAACCAATAATGTGAGGAAGACACAACATAAAGATCATTTTCCACCACCAAGTAGTCGATTACGTATAATCCGATTAACGAATAATCCATTGGTGATGACGAATCAAACATCAATAATATTATTGAAGTTGCTGAAAATATATCCTGAACTACAATTAATCCAATCCAATTTGGAATGGGAAAATGGGACCTCTATAGCTATGGACATCCAACATCTAGTGGATATCAATCGTGCCGGACGAGTCCTTTTATTAGCAGGTAGCAGTGGTAGCACCAGTTGTGATACTAGTGACACGACGTCATCAAGAAAACGAGAAGGTAATAATGACGGAGCGTCACCGATATCATCGCCTTCCTCTTCTACAGCAGCAGCAGCAGCAACTAGCATCAAGTCACAACAACAATTATCACCCGAAGAAGGAAGGAGGCGGAAACAGCAGCATAAGCATCAACGTCGTCCGATCCCATTATCTGCTTGGCCACTCGTTTTAGCTCGTTTAACTCGTAAGGCACGGTATCCACATTATATTCCGAAAAAGAATTCCATGAATGGGATGTTCTATTTAATTCGACATGGGCCTATTATCGTCGAACAGATCTCCTCAAGGGGGGAAAAAAGTAGTATTCACAACAACAGTAATAATAAAAATGGCAAAACCAATAACAATGAAGATCAAGACCGAAACGATCGTCGTCCGAAACGAAAATGGGGCGACCCTGCATTAGGTGGTTATGAAACATTAGAAGATTTTCTTCGGTGCGAGTTGGGGGTCAAATCATAATATGCATATATATATAAATATATATATAAATATATACCGAAAGGAAGATAAAGAACAAATATCTGTCTACTAGCTAGATACAGAGAAACTTTCATTTCTTACAGTCGATGATGTCGACACTAAAACGATTTCTTCCGTTCACGGCGGGAACAGCGAGTGATAGGTGAATGTATTGATTAGCAAGGGCGTGATGCCCCTCTCATTAGTGCTGTACCTTACGGTAGGCAAGCAAAAAAAGCAATAATGATGCATTTTTTGTCTGGTCTTGTCAATGTTTAGAGGCGCGAACATCAAGAAAGATTTGTCATTCGGTACCATACAACGGCATTAATACGTCGTCTCTCGTTAACTAGCGTTAAGCACTTTATACGAATAAGAGGTGTACCTATAAACTTGACGCGATAATTTGCAAAAACTGAAGACTCATCGATTTCGACTTCGATTTTCAGGGGTGAGGCGGAGGGAGAACCTTATTAAAGAAACAATATCGATGAAACGTACTTGATATAGTAGTTGGCTACAGTAGTTGTAAATTCTTTTCGTCGGCTTGGATGTCCCGGTATACCATACCATTTGAAAGAACCAGCGTATTTCCATCCGTTCATAATACATACAAGTAATGGCATTGTTTTAATCCTCTTTATTTATTATTATTGTTTCGTTTTGTGTTTGTGTCGTTAAAGGATGAAAGTATATACAAGGGAGTAGATTATTTTTGTTTTTTGACCTTAGTTTTCAAAACGAAATAATAATGTGAGCCATGAAATTTAGAAACAAGCAAGGCTCATCCAAGTGGATAAAAAATAATGTCCAAAGATATATAAGATCCAAATTTTTAACTCCTTGTCGATGTTAATTTTTTTTGCTGCGCCTTAAAATCAATCACCCCCTGCAAAAACCGAACTATGATTTCTCTCGGCACCCTCTCGGAAACCGTTTATAAGTGTGATTGAATTACTCTATTTTTATAAAAAAAGCGATATGAAGGGCGTAAGGACGCTGAGAGGGGTTCGCGCACTGTGAAGACTAGATTATCGCCAAAGCTTTTCGAATTTGGTTAGACGTCATCAAAAAACATTGTTATATAGGCTAAAACAAAAAAAAACAGAAAAAAAATTCGAAAACCCCTAAGTTCGGGAATTTAATAAATCAATCGATCTCCCCTAACGGTTGATTTCGTTTTTATTTTTCGAATTGGGTTTACCACTGCCGTTGAGAAAAGATTTCAACTTCCATAAGAAACATCGATACTGTCTGTAGCTACAATGGAATTCGGTCGTTGTTTCGCTCTTAAATAATTGGATAATTCGAATTATCGTGCACCTCGAGCGAGGTGTTACAGTACATAGGCAGGAGGGTGCACCAAGGCGAACTTCAGCATAGTTATTTAGTTCTCCGAATTATCCATCCATCCATGCATTGTGTGCATGAATGCATACCGGTACTGAAGAAAGAAACAAAAAGTAAAAAGTACGACCGTTGATTGAATTGAATGAATGGGTGTGAGTTGTGTAGAATCCCCATCAAAATTATCAACGTTATTGTGTTACTTTTTGTCATATATTATCTTTACCGAACATTGTCATCGTAAAAGTCTAAAAACTTACTACGCAGTAATCAAATCAAATCAAATCAAATCAAATCAAATCAAATCAAACACCATGAGAATCATCATTCCATCAGTACTACTGTCTGCGCTCCTTTCCATCACTGGCGTACAAGGACAAGTACCTCCTATCTGCAAATCTACAGATCCTACAAATGCCGCTTTAAACAAACTAGAAAATGGAACAATCTGTAAGTAGTTCCTTCTTCTGCTTCTTCTTCTGCTTGATTTTTGTTTTTGTTTCGTTTCGTTTGTCTGTTTTACTTAATTCGTTTATTAAATCTCTCGTCACGTCATCGGTGCTGCTACTTACGACTAATGGTACTTACAGTACGACAAATACTCATCTACAGTTATTATTCGAGAAATATTATTTCTAACGTACAAAATCCTATCTATATTCTCTTTTTCTCTTTCTTTTACATTAGATGATCTTTTATGTGGGACTGGATCGCCTTTCACTGATGCCCCCAACCCTCAGTTTACAATATTTTGTACTGCGTTAAACATATCTAAATTAGCTACAACCAAATCGATTTTACAAAACGTTATTGCTAGAGAGGTTACTGTTTTCGCACCCGTCGACGCTGCTTTCGCTTTTATCCCTGCCGCGGACCTTCAGGACCTTATTACAGAACAAGATAAGTTAGCAAGAATTATAGAGTTACACATTAGTGATGGAAGATTACCTACTTCCGATCTTGACTGTAATACGGAAATTCCCGCTATTAACACTCAAGTCGAAATAGATAGTACTTTGCCTAGACCTAGTGTTCAAGAATCAAGAACAAAATGTACTACAGCAGGAACGTCGTTTCAAATCGGACCGGGTAACAATGTGCCTGCTGATTGGCCTAAAATTGGTTCACCGATCAATTTATTCAACCAAGCATCTTTTCCTGCAAATCCAGAAGTATCATCCAATTTAGCCGGTTTATTTAGTTCAAATATCAATGTTTGTAACGGTGTTGTTCAAGTTGTAAATAATTTCCTCCAACCTTTCCCCCACAACAACGGAAGCAAGGGTGGAAAGGGAGGAAAGGGAAGTAAAGGCTATTATAACGATAGTAAGTCTAGTAAGTCTAGAAAGATGGGTGGTCGTGCACTTGATCAAGACATGATTAATGAAAAAGATGAAGACAACTCCTCGCACGATCGACGCAAACGACTACTCGAATCTTTAGTAGAACCCAACGGTAACATTGAACAATTGGACTAAATAGAAGAAACAAATGTTCCTTTTACGTTCATTCTTTTGATTGGGTCACGTAACGTAACACACACACACACACACACGTAAATCAAGATACGATGAAGTAATATAATAGTCGTAATTACGTTATATTGTTGTTGATGTGATTGAGAGGTCGGGTGCAATAATAAACTGTATTGCTGTTATTATTGTGCTGTATAACCGATCTACTATTTATTTGTTTGCGGCGGGGGGTTGGGTGCAATTTTTATCTTAAAATTTGTGCTGTTTACCGACTTTCTGTTGTGCTATTATCTACTGGTATAAAATTAATGATAAAGATAATGATTTTAACTTTAACTTTCTAGGAGTCGAGACTATTAGTAATAGGTAGCTAGCTAGACAGAGCTTCTTCTTCATTTGGTCCTTTGTTCCTTCTGTTCTTCCATAGTATGATTGAGTACAATAGATACATCAGTTCCGATCTTTTTGTTCGTTTGTTTGTTTGTTTGTTTGTTTGTTTGTTTGTTTGTTTGTTTGTTTGTTTGTTTGTTTGTTTGAAAACGTACTAATAATATAACGACTCTTTATGTAGAATATCAAATGCTGACAACAATATATGCAAACTACGGTATAAACAAATAAACAAAGATTTTAGGAGTTGGTATTATATAATACATACATTAGTACTTTATTACAGACTACTTTAATACACACCAGATATGTTGGTTGGTTAGTTAGGTAGTTAGTTTGCTAGTGTTAGGTAGTTTGTTAGTGTTGAACTGGATGGATCCATAATGAACTTCCATGGACATACTTAATGAAGGGAATATCATTAGCCTAGATTACTTTTAATAATAATATATTCATACCAAATTGACCATGATGGTTTATAATTATCTGAAGCTGAATTAGATAATCCGAATGGTGGACTGGGTAATGTTCCCCAAAAATGTGTTCATACCACTTGTCGTCAATTCAATAGAGCATAACCCCAATGCAAGAAGAAGATTCTAGCTTCGATCTTGTATTGATTCATGATTGTGGATGTTCAATATATCATGTACTACTAAACAGAAAGAAAAAATCAAGGCAGATAAATGTCTCGTTCATTAGGTTAATTATAAGGTGATCAGTCGTCATTGTTTTTCTGTCGAACGAAGCAAAATGTTGTTCTGTACCACTTTTTTTTTCTTCGGTGAGTGAAAAAAGAAAAGAAAAAGAGATTCCATTCGAATCGATAAAACTACCGCGCCATACTAGTTCATTCATTCATGATGGTGCTTGTATTCCTCTACCCAATATAAACACGAGGACGGAAACCTTCCATAAGGTGTAGCAATGATAATACAAATAATCACGACAACTCAAGAACGAAGAATCTTTTTTAGAGTCAACTTGACACGAGCGACGATAAGTTTACTAGAATTTTACACAACGATTTCTTGGATTGCTTGATTGATTGATTCGCGCCATCGATCAGCTGGATTTTTTTTTTAATTTGAGCGGATGATGTGATGGCGCGCGCCAAAAGCGGGGTGTACACACTCTTCGTAGCATCTACGGGGGGGGGGGGGGGGGGACCGACCTACCGTACTAGCACCGTCAAACTGCCCAGAATTCATTTGACACGAAATCAAAAGCACACATTTCAGCGGTTAAGTACTTCTCAAGCTTCAAGTACGAAGTACGAGTAGTACACCCCTTTAGTACCAGGCTAAACGAAAATATCAGAACCATTCTTTCTTTCTTTATTATTTGTAAGGGTTCAAACAAATTTACTAACAAGTATTACAACTGAAGGTAGACGCATTATGATTATCTACTATTACTGGTGTATTTTAATAGTTAGTTTTATTATAGCACGTATTATATAAATTGTATAGCTACTGTATCGATATTGATCGATTTTAGCGTGTTTATATAATGTATGTGTATGTATAAAGTTACGTCAAATAGAAGGGAGTAAACGTGCAAGCGGTATGTGGATGTGCATGGATGTGCACTCACTCACTCACTACTTACTAGCTTACTAGCTTATAAACACGAATAACAAAACGGTGGCGGTGATTTGATACATATTCAAGGTATTCGTCGTTGTCTTCTTGCTTGCCTGGCTGTCTACATTTTTTCTTTTCTTTCTCTCTCTCTCTCTCTTTTTTTCTTCTCAATAACAAAACTTATCGCCAAGATGATGATGATAATGGTGGTGGCATCATACGAGGACGAAAGTTCCGTTGCTGTATCGTCGTGCAATAACGATTGTGAGGAGGATGGTGGTTCTTACTCTTATTATGGTGACTTGTGGTGGTAGTGAAAGCTCTAGTAGCAGTAGTAGTGGTGGTCCTGCCGTCGTTGATGGCATTCGTAGTCTTATTTTCAATTTCATCGTCGTCATTGTCACTATCGTCGTCGTCATCGTCGTCACTACTATCACTTTCGTCATCATCATCATCGTCATCATTACTACTACTATCACTGTCACTACTATCATCCGAATCGGTGGTTCCAGTCAGTGACGGTGTTTCATTTCCTGTATCATTATTCCTAGTTGTCACAGAAGCAGGAGTAGTAATGATAGTATCAAAGGATCTCGCATCCGAATCTGCTAAAGCTTGTGCTAACTTTACCGAGCGACGACTTGATATAGTAGATTTTTGTCCCAATAATTCTTCTTGTTCATAAAGTGTCAACGACGACGTGCTGCATTTTTCATTAGCATCATCATCATCAAAAGACGATGATGATAATGACAATGACAATGATGATGAGTCGTAATCATTTTTATAATTGGTATTATTATTCCTCCGTCGGAATTGTTCTTGCAATCGAAGGATAGTTCGTGAATGTGTCTTCCGATATCTTTTTGCATCCGGTATTACTGCCCATTCTAATCCACGGACATGAGTAGGTAAATTGAGTTCCATGTCAATTGACCTTGTTCTTTCTGAAGCTGCAGCTGCTGCAGTGGTAGTGGTAGTGATGTCCTCGGACGACAACAACAACGACGGGGACGACGACGACCGAGGTTCATTATCATCCTTATCTACCGTATTGTGACGTTTCCGTTTTTTCGTCGTAGTACTAGTGGTAGAAATTGTGGCGGTGCCGGTAGCAGTAGCAGTAGCAGCGATACGGCGTTGTTTCAGTCGTTCTCGTTGGAAGAAATTATAAACATCCTCTTTAAAGTTATTGTCCTCATCTTCATTTTCATCTAATGATGGATAGTTATTGTTGTCTTCTTGCTTATAATTATAATTATCATTATCATTATCACAATTATTATTATTACTATTCTGATTACAGTCATTGACAATCTCATGAAAGACAAGATTGGCACGTTGTACTTCGATGGGATGATACCGTTTGAAATTACGTGAGACTCTTTGATTGGATCTCAGTATTTCTTTTCGTTCTTCTTTGGTCCACCATAAATTAGCTTTTGTAGTACATGTTGATGTTGATGTTCCAGTAGTAGTAGTTGCAGTAGCAGTTGCAGTAGCAGTTGAGGTTGATGTTGATGCTGTTGTTGAAAAGAATGAGGCAGATGTTAACAATGGAATGTAGGTCACATTCTTATTAATTCGAACCACACGATCACGGTCACGGACACGGACACCAGTCTTTTTCTTCTGCTTTTCATTTTTTTTGTCAGTCGTCACCACCATCAACGATGACGGTGACGATGACAACAAGGCATCGTCAGCATCAGAAGGCGATATTAGCTGTAACTGTGGCTGTGGTAGGAATGTCTGTTGTTCTTGTTCTTGTTTCTCGTCATTTTGATGAGCAAGTTTCGGAGGAGGACCCTCACAACATACGACACCCATTTTATTTGAATTATACTGTAGTGCTACAGTGTTTACAGTAGGAACAGTATATACAGTAGTAGTCTTGTGGGTATGTTAGTTCGATTTGATTTGATTGATTCGAAGGACCTTTTTATTATAATACGACAACACGGACGGACAACGAATTGAAGAAGGGGTAGTAGGTAGGAATAAAAAATAGAATAGTACAAAAAAGGCTGTGTGAGTGAGTGACGTGAGGTGATCAATTCCTAATATATCTGATATAGCAGCGGAGGACTTTAGCGTGAAATACCACAACCAACGGACGGCAACACATCACAACATGAACGGACTGGACTGGACTTACCTTGGCGGGGTTATAAATTGATAAAATCAATTCTACAGAAAGTGCAGGCTGCCTGTGATCACTTCAATTCCGATCGGATAGGACAAGAGGACTTATTGGGCGATAGAGATTGATAGCTCTCGAAGTAGTAAGATGATAACGATAGATAATAGTAATATGTATACTGTGTATACTATACGGATTGGGTTTTATGGAGCAATTGTGATTGATTATGATGTTGAAGGAAGAATACACGATACTACAAGATGGCGTAGGTGCTGTAACAGGTACGACCGTGACTTATTATATACTAATGCATTGTGCCGTCTCGAATTAATTGTCACTTTTTAAGATGGTGGCTTCTTCTGCGGCATTCTGCTTTTCTCTGCATTCGTGCACCAAAGAGGAAAAAGGAAAGGAAACGAAGTGGCATTTTTGAAGACTTGAAGCTTGATTTAGGAGGCGAGGAGAGGGTAGATCGAAAAAACCGATAAGTTAGTCATGTCATACATTAAAAGTACATTACGACTAGGTATTATTAAAAATTATGATTGACTCACACGTTTTTGTTCCAATCACACGTGTTTCAATAATCTACCGCGACCAAGCATTTTCTTTATGGTTCTCTTCCACCTTTTAATTAAAGGTTGTCACGCCTGGTAAAATTTTCAATGAGCATAAGTGTTTGGTTGCGAAGGAATTTTGTTTGCTGTCGTATACTTGTACTTTTGTTGTTTCACATTTCCATGCGTTGAGCCGGGGGAGCTGCAAAACCATATTTGGGGGAACGAAACCCGATTATTAATTATTACTTGGCTTCACTCCCCCGAAATCATTCATTATGGCTCTACTACGACTGAATGACGTACTGGCAGTATTCTCTACTACTACACAAAGAAGAATGCAGTCACGACGACAACGACATATCATCGTCATCATCCGATCATACAGTACTGTAGTATTACCCCATTGACGATTATTTCTTCTGACCAAGTTTCACACTGTTTCAGTCCAGGAGTGTGCGTAAGTTAGTTGCAAGAAATAACCAACCAAGCAGTGGTCGCCGCTGGACGAGTGATTGAAGTAAAAAAGAAACCCCCATCATAATCTACAGTACGTTCAAGTCAGTATTCAACGTTTTCTCAATATATCTACCGCAAACGATCCATCGAGAGAAAAAAAAAGTGAATCGAATCAAATTGAATCGAATCGAATCAAGCTAGTGAGTGAGTGAGTGAGTGAGTGAGTGATAGAGTGAGTGATAGAGTTAGGAAGAACAAAAAGAAGAGTTTGGCGGACCTACGAAAATCGGATTGCAACAATAACAACAACAACAATAACGAAAATACATACAGAATGATGATATCCTGTTGTCGCTGCTCGTCGATACTACTCGTGGCACTGTTGCTTCCAGCAGTAGTGGAAGGATTTCGATCTGCGTCACCACTGGTTTCGGTAGGACAACAACAACAACAACAACAACAACACCAAGATCGACAACAACGACAACGACGATCAGGAGTAGGTCCTTTGTTTGCGACTGGAGGTAACTGGAATGATTTAACTACGAAACTTTTAACAACTCCTACTAATGCTGCTAGTGGTGGTGGAACTGCAACTGCAACCACGGAGGGTGTCTCTACTTTAATTGATACAATCCAATCACTATTACAACACTCTCTTGACCAAGGACAATTAGTACTACAACATATGAATGAATTATTTGTATCTTTAGTATCATCCTTGACTGCAATAATTCCTTCTTCCAATATTAATTTTGATACGGTCTCCTCCATACAACCACTATTAGATCAATTCAAACAAGCAGTGGTGTCGATTGGTATCTTATCCAATGACGATGCCATGAAAGTGATTCAGTCTATTAATACCGCATTTAGTGTCTTAAATACACCCGAATCCATTGTGGTTTCCGCTATTCTCTCGTATGTGGTAATTAATTCGGTCATGACCTGGAGTGATTCACCACCACCGGGTCGACCGTATCCCAAAGGAAAATATGATCCCATAAGTGCACGGATTTATTTTGATAGTCGACCATTACAAGTATTGGCACGAAGTGTCACCATTACCGTAAAATCCTTATCCTTTGCCATGAAATTAGCACAAGATAAATTTATCGGTGGTGAAGAGACATGGCAAAAAAATCAAGAACAACGTGGATTAGAATTAGCACAATTATTAACCGAACTGGGTCCCACCTTTATCAAAAGTAAGTCCACAATCAAATCAAATCAATAGAAATAAAACAAAATAAAATAATTAGTACTCACAACACACACACAAGAAGCAAACAATCTTGTACCTTGACGTTTCGATTCCCTTTTTTGTTTCTTACACAACATGTCTCTTGTTTTTGTTTTGCCTATTTTTCTTTTCTTTGTATCATCATTCGTGTTTAACTTGCACACAAACACACCCGTTGCAAACCAAAACAAAACAGTCGGTCAATCATTATCGATTCGTGCGGATATATTATCACCGGCCTATATTAAGGGTTTGTCCTCCTTACAAGATAATGTTCCTGCTTTTGATACAGCCACAGCCATAGAAATTTTAGAAGAAGAATGGGGTGTTCCGGTGGGAGATGTCTTAGAAGGTGGTTTATTGGAGTCGGCAAAACCAGTGGCGGCGGCATCCTTAGGTCAAGTATATAAAGCTCAACTGAAGGGGAGTGGTGTGGAGGTGGCGATTAAAGTCCAACGGCCGAAAATAACCACACAAATTGCCTTAGATATGCATTTGTTGCGTGAATTTGCACCCATTGCACGCAGGACGTTCAATCTTGCTACCGATACGGAAGGTACCGTCGATGCCTGGGGGGCAGGGTTCGTGGATGAATTAGATTACCTCCAGGAGGCAAGTAATGGAAAATATTTTTCCGAACAAATTTTAAAAACTTCCTTGAAAGATGTGGTTTTAGCACCAGAAGTCATTGATGAATATACATCCGGGAAAGTACTGGTCACGGGATGGGTGGATGGTGAACGTCTGGATCGATCCAGTCAAGAGGATGTATCCGTACTTTGTTCGATTTGTATGAATACGTATTTATCTATGATGCTTGAAATGGGGATGTTACATTGTGATCCTCATCCGGGCAATTTACTTCGAACGCCAGATGGAAAATTATGTATATTAGACTGGGGGATGGTAACCACTCTCCCACCTGGCTTACAATTAACATTACTTGAACATATGGCTCACTTAACAAGTGGTGATTATGCGGAAGTTCCACGGGATTTGTACTTATTAGGTTTTGTTCCAGCCGATAAGGAAAAGGTGATTGAAGATAGTGGTGTTGTTGATGTATTAGCAGATATTTATGGACAATGGACGTCAGGGGGTGGTATGGCAAGCATCAATGCGAACGATGTATTGGTTCAAATTCAAGACCTAGCATCCACGAGGGGTAATTTATTTCAGATTCCACCCTACTTTGCCTACATTGCCAAATCATTTTCAGTCTTAGAGGGTATTGGTCTATCGAATGATTCGAAATATAGTATTATCAATGAATGTTTACCGTATATTAGTAATCGATTGTTAACTGATCAAGATAAGATGGGTAATGCACTTAATTCGTTTATCTTTGGTCCTGGTAAAGACGATTTGGATACACGCTTAATTGATATAAATCGCATTGAACAATTGGTAACTGGATTTGGCAACTTTACGGCATCATCAGCATCCGGATCATTGTCTACCCCGACGACAGTGACATCGGGGGTTGGTGACAACTCTACTACCACGAGCACTTCCATCGGAATGCTTGAAAAGCAAGCTGATCAAGTATTAGATATTATTCTTACAGAAGATGAAACACCTCTTCAGCAAATATTGATCGAACAATTATGTAAAATATTAGCTGCCAATACAAGATCATTATGGACGGAAGCTCGAGTTCGATCGGGAGTGTTACCTACGGGTCGGACCGTTTTAGGGACTATTGTAGATCCATTTGGTTTATTTCAAACGTCTCCTTTGGTCAATGCTGATGACCAAGATGAACGGGCTGTTCAAACAACGAAGGAACTAATAGCTTTGTTGAGTAGTGTTACTGATGGAGGAGGAGATGGTATCGACGTTCAGTCACTTAGCAATGAAGATCAGATTATCTTTTCTCGTGTATTAAGTCAAAAACTTTGGGAGCGTCGATCAGCCTTGATCAAATCATCAAATCGATTCGTAAATCAACTGCTACAACTAACTGCAACACGATTAGAAACACCAGAACGGGTACCAGTTGGTCAACGTACTCCAACAGTTGGTGTTTCATCGACATCATCGCAGGGTTCGGCTACTGCTACGGCAACGGCAACAACCGAAAGTGACGAATCATCATCATCCAATAATAACATAAATTTTAGCAAGACAGCAACTACTTCACCACGATTACAGGAAGCCCGTGATCGACTGAATTCACTATCCACATAAATAAATCTAAAAAAAACATGTTCTGAGACTATGTAACTTAGTAATTAAAAGATCTAATAAATAAGTTTTGTTTTAATTCTTGTCCTTTTTTACTATAGTTTCTTTTCCTTATCTTTAAATATGTATTTTCAGTATGCATCGAATATTGTAGTCCTACCATCAGTTATACCACCTAGTGTTTAGTACTCTTGTTCATTATTTCTTCGGGATGGTCTAGAAGCGGCTCGATTCTGATGAGATGATGATCGTTCCATTCTAGGTGGGGTATTATTGCCACTACGTGCCTTTGCCGTGTTTCGAAGAGACGAAGTTGACGAAGATTTTTCCATAACAGGATCCCTTGATTTACTTCGAGAGGCAGACCTTTTGCTGCTCTTCTTTTTAAAGGATGCTTGTTGTTGTTGATGTTGTTGTTGCTGTTGTTGATGTTGATCTATATCTTGTGACATACGTTCCCTTGACATACTCCGACGTGATTTTACTATGGGTAATGATCTTCTGTTGATTTTGTGTTCACTGACACTTGACATACTGCTGTCTATTCCTCCAGCATCGTCGTCATAGTCATTGGAATTAGCAGCAGCGTCTCCCTGTTTACCATTCATTTGGATTCCTCGTGAGCTACCCTTACTCCTGCTCCTACTACGATTTGGATATCGTCGGTTAGAACTAGAACCGTATGGTCCATGACTACTACCACTTCCACGTCGTTTATGACTACTACCACTTCCACCTAATCCACCACCACCACCACTTTTTCTACTTCCTCCACTACCACCATCTAATAATTGCAATTGTAATCTTTCATTTTGTAATTCTAATTCATCAATTCTATTTTGTTGTTCAAATTTTGTACGTCGTAATTCTTCAGTTATACGATCTTTTTCACTTAATCTAACATTAACTTCAATCATTTCATCTTCCATGATAGTTATTCTACGTGAACTTTCCTCACGATCTCTCATGATAGTTTTTAATTCTCTTGATGATATCTTTTTTGGCAGTTTCAATTTTGTTGTTGATGATAGTAATTGTTGCTGTGATTTTGATCTCATTCTGTTGTTGCTACTCATTTGTTGCTGTTCCTGTTCCTGTTCCTGATGATGTTGCTGCTGATGTTGTTGCTGCTGATGTTGCTGCTGCTGATGTTGCTGCTGCTGATGTTGCTGCTGATGTTGTGGATCCATTCCTCTTTTCTTCCCAGTAGAATATGGAGACTCTAAATCATCGAGACCTAATGATGAAAGATCAGATTTGAATACACCTGAATCATTATAACTTGAATTGAATAATCGCGAGTTTCCTCCGCCTCCGCCTCCTGATCCTTGTTCTTTACGACTATCATTCCATTCCTCAATCTTATGTTTCCTATCTCTTGCTGAACTTGATGTTCGTGACGATATATTATTGTTCCCATTGTTAGCAGCATCATCATCATAGTTATCATCGTCATCATTATTTCGTAACCTCATTCGATATGATTTCGATGGTACCTGCTCTGGTGAATATTGTTCATCATCTTGTTCATGCTCGTTCTTGTTAGGAATCGATATCGCACTGTAACCCTCTTCGATATCACTAATAGTCTTTGAATGGGACGAACTACGACCTAGACCGTTCTTGTTCTTCTTATTCTTGCTGTTGGATATCTTCTTGTCCTTGCCCTTGCCTTTGTCCTTGTCGTTGCTCTTCTTCGTCTTTTTCTTCTTTTTGTCGTCCACAGATTCGTCGTCATCGTCGTCAATACCTTTTTCCTTCTCGCCACCAATACCAATACCACGACGGAGACGATTGAAAAAGGAAGCCAATACTTTTCCTCCCGTCTTCTTTTTGTCGTCCATAGATACGTTGTCATCATCTTCGTCGTCTCCGTCGTCACTACCTTTTGTCTTTGCGTCGTTTTCTTTCCCACCACCACGACGACGACGATAGAAAAAGAATCCTCCTCCTCCACCGCCAATTACCAACAAGGCAACGATGACAATTCCCATAGCGAGACCCAACGAAGAACCACCACCATCGCCACTTTTTTTTCCTGTACCACTACCACATGATATAGTACATGCTGGTTGAATACTCTGTTTAACACTTAAGTCCTTTTCAACTATACAATTTTGCCATCCACTAACTTCATCTTGACAACAACATGAATATTTCGATTCATAATCTCCACATATTGTTTCTTCACTTATTGTACAATATTCTGGTGCAGTAGGAGATGCATATGCTTGTGTTTGTGCAAACTACTCTGGACCGATGTTGGAAATGCAGTAGAGAATGTTTGAAAGTTCATATCTGGACATGTTCCGCATAAACCTGTTAGATCCATAGCAATGCATTGTACTGCTGCAACTTTTTCGGACGAACATGGATCTGGTTCGGCATCTTCTTCTTGTTTTATTTATTTATCTATTTTGTTGTCGTTATTGTTATTGTTATTGTTATTGCTGCTGTTGCTGTTGCTGTTGCTGTTGCTGCTGTTGGCTGTTGTCGTTGCTTTTGACTTTGATTTTGTCTTCAATTTTTGATCTTATGGTTCCTTGTGATTGAGAGAGAGAAATACTTGTCACTTTGCAGTTGTTCTTTGAGTTGGGTATATGGGGGTGGGGTGATGATTTCAGATTTATGTGAAGTGAAAGGCTACTGATTGTTTGTTAGTTGAGTGAAGTGAGAAGAAGAAAAAACCCAATATTCATGTATCATTAAGTAAGCAATAATTTTTTCGGTGGAACAACTTTTTGAAACATGAATGGGCAGTTATAATTTATATTAATTTACCTAAGCCAGATTCGCAGATTTAATAATATATTATATACTTAACCGCCGAAAAGCATCTGAAAGAAATATTATAATCAGACCAAATCGGTGGCGAAGCAGCATCATCAATTACAGTATTCCGATTTGGAGGGTGTCGGAGGAAACTTTTAAATTCTATTGTTTTTTTGTAATGAAAATCGACTGTATGGATCGTATCCTCTTTTCTTGAAACTTCTTCACTTCACATATTGCCTTCCTTCTTCGCATCGGACGGTAATGCATCATTATCACAAACATCAACATCACCCTTTTGTCCTACTAAACAGAAGAAAGCAGACGGACGACGTCAATGCATTGATAATGAAGAGGATCAGCAGTAGCAAAGCTGAACAAGAACAAGAACATCATCAAGAAGCTAATGGCTGATGATGCACGGAGAACGAGACAGTAACCGACTTCTCTTGTACAGCATCATGATTATTGTGGTTTAGATAGTGATCGCGATACACAAGAGGAAGTTGAAAACTGCTATTCCGATCAAGACGAGGAGGACAACACCATGATTATTCCATCCAATTAATTTTACTCCTATTCACACGAAATGTAGCACGTAATTTGAAGGCACTGCTGTATCATTCATGCTAGTCTTGGTTCTGCTGCAATATATTTTTTGGTTGTTTTGAGGAGGTAGAGAGATCAGGATTGTTACGTGAAAATGATGCAAACCATTATATTGATGTGCGAGGTCTCATGTTTAGTGACCATACGTTTGAAAAATCGTAAGAATTGGGAAGTACCATGAACTAGTTTTGCATGCAAATTTTTACAAGTATTGTGTTGATACAATTGAGTATTGTGTTGATACAATTGAGAAAAAAAGTTCTTCTAAAGAAAAAGACATTCAAAGTTATTTCCTATTGGACATATTGTTTCGTTAGAAGTATCTTGCAAAGAAAGCGTTCTAGGTTCTTTATCGAATAGGATCTGTCCACATTAGCACACCCCGGCGGTACATGCCATTCCATTATTAGAGGTATTCACATCACTATTTGAAGCGGGCATTCGTTATTGTCCAAGGAAAGGAATTAGTCTTCTATTCCATATAAACAGTAATGATGAAACAGCTTCTCAAAAGAGCTTGCAACTAATACGGAAGTGATGAAGATTGTAGAAGAAACGATCATTCGTTATTTAGATTGTGTCTACCTTCTGTTGCGGAGACAACCAGACTTGTGGGTGGAGTTACTATCATCAACAACACCGGTGGCATCAGCAATGGTGACGGTATCAACGAAGAATAACAACGAGGACGGTGACGACGATGAGGAGAACGATGGAAATAGTAACGCAATAGATACATTGGAGTTAAATTCGAGCAAGAAACGAAAGGGAAAATCATAAACTCTTGTATTCATCAATAAGTACGGACAAAAAGATAAAGTCGTCGATCGTATCGTGGAATATTGTGCTACATACTATATATACCAATAGAAGAAGAGACTACTGGTTGAATGCATGCTCCAAAAAGAAGCTACAAAATTCGTATATCGATAAAGTTTGTACTATATAAGTATCATCTATTGAAATATGGTTATATCTTCTACTTTATTTATACTATTGCTTGATTGTTCGACTCAACTCATACACATGGTAGTAGTGGTTATTAATTTTGTACGTTTAGATATACAATCATGTATCCTTTTATTATTTTCAGTTTTCAGGTAGAAGTTTACGTTCTTCATCACTTAATGCTTCAAGCGAAATCTTGGCACCAAAAGTAAAAAAATCGAAATGGATGTAATATTCACGATTTGCTGTTGTAGCAATACCAATGACAACACTTTATTCTTCTGAACACTAAACATGGTCAATCTGTCTGATTTCAGATGAAAGTAGAGGCATTCGCCTTCAGTAAAACCTGTCCAACTAGAATCTTCACTTCGATTCGATCCTCCATGGAAAACTTGATTGTTTGCTGCCCAACCATAACGTCTAAGTAACTCTGTTCATTAGCCCCGAGATTTCCGATAATACCAAGATAAATCCAATTATTAATGTCATCTGGCAACACGTCGATAGTCACCTTCCAGAAGGAACCTTCATCAGAAACATCTAGGGATGGCTTGCAAGCTACAAAGTCAAAGTAATGTGCGCGTTCCCTACTTGCATTAGTAAATTGAATCTTGTTCACGCCTTTGGTCACATCAACAACAGACCCATGAGGCTGGACTACTTCAATGTTAGCAATATCTAAAGGAAGCAAAAGTGGAGATGGGTAGAAAAAATCGGATAGTCCAAAATAATGTAGAAGAGTTTCGAATTCTTTCTTCTTTCCGTCCGGAATCGTTGGCGATTTCACCGGACTCGATTGGTCTTCAATCTTCTTCGTACGAAGAAAATTAACGATAATTTCAATCAATTCTGGATCATGATCTAAGAAAACATGGCCGTTGTTGTCGCGGGTAAGTGAATCATCCCACCGTCCACTGAACATATACGAAAACATCGTATCGGGAGCGACTAGACAAAGAGTGCTACGAAGTGCACTGATCACTTTCCCTCCTGCATTGATCTCAATAATAACATCGTCATCACTGCTCGTAGGGCCAACAGTGTTCATGGTATCCTTTTCTTTTTGGAGTTTTTCTGTCTCTTCTTTCAATACTTTCATCCTCTTCCGTTGAGATTCTTGCAACCGCTCCCAATGAATGGATGGATCATCATCGTTTTCGTGTATCGTGGCACGTGCGCTCTCGTCCTCCATTGCCGCTAATTAGTATTTTGTTTTATTGATACGACAATGTTGTATTTTATAGATGTTTAACTGTTGTGATTGTGATTTTATTCACCGTCAATATTTTGTCTTCTATTACCTGTTGGAAAAACTCTCGCCAATATTTTTCAATGCTCAACAATCGTTGTGTTTGCCATGTGATTCCCATTTGTACGGATGACATAGATTCAACTGATGCCAGCCGTGCCGCCGTCCAATAATACCAAATTTTCAGGTTTCCATATTTGTTCTGAAAAAAACTCTCGCCAATATTTTTCAATGCTCAATAATCGTTGTGTTTGCCATGTGATTCCCATTTGTACAGATGACACAGATTCAACTGATGCCTGCCGTGCCGCCGTCCAATAAATACCAAATTTCTAGGTTTTCATGTATTCGATATATACAGTTGCATTCTTACAACACGAGGACGTCAGTCGAGTTTCTAGTCGCAAGATCCTTCTGCTAGAATTTTTCAACGCGACTGCTTGAAAACAAAATGTGGATCGATTAATGATAAGAAAAGAAGTTATAACCAAAACATTATCTCCTTATCGTTACTTTGAATTTGAATTTAAAATTTCTAATAAAATACTGCCATCGACATCATTACCAATCTTATCATTATTATTTAGTGATGATCCCATTGCTACCACGTGATAATTGTACCGTTTGAGCTGTTCATTTGGAATGATAGATGATGGTACAAATACCCTGTGATTAGTATTCGCCATGATGCTTTTAGCTGCAACAATCGTCATCACTGCATCCAATCGCTTCGATACGAGTTTAGCAGAAGTAAATACAATCCAAGAAGAACAGCAATTGACATGAATGGCATTGTCATTGGTGCTGTCGCTGTCAATATTCAGAAATTCGTCGTTTTTTAATGGTACGGTTTGGAAGGAACATTTGTTGGATGTTCTTATTTCATTGAAAAATTGATAGGCATGGTCTAACACACGTAATCGTCTTTCATTAGGATGATAGATTGTTACCGAATGTGTTACACCATCATTATCATCAGTACCAGTAGATGAAATAGTAGAAGAAATCAATTTTGACAATGCAAGAGAAAACAGAGGATCCGCACCAATCTCTAATACACGTAGCTTCTGTATTTTTTGTAATGAGCGATTTGCTTGTTCCAACAAAATCGAAACAAAATCATCGTCATCATTGTTATTATCATCTTCACGAAGAACAACAGAATCATCTTCGTCATCCTCGTCATCATCATCATCTTTTAGTAAAGGTTGTAGTCCTGTCACTGTCACTTCAATTGTATCTATTTTCGCTGTTTCTCGCATTTCCGTTATTGTTGTTGTTGTTGTTGTTGTTGGAATCAAAAAAGATTTCTCCTTTTCAATACAACGGACACCAAATATCATATGCGTTTTCGATCGATCTTCGTTGTCATAATTGTTGTCAATATTATCATTAGTGAGATCTTCGGCGTAGTATCCTCCCATATATAGTTGTTGTTCCCCGCGTTGTCGTCTACTACGATAATTATTGCTGCCCTTGTTATTATTCGACAGTAGGCATGGTGGCTGTGGGTACGATCTTAATCTTATTCTTATTCTCGTTGTTGACAATAACAAAGGATCATTGTTGTTTGATTGTGGTCGTAGGTCGAAAGCGGTCGTCATTGTTATTATCATCATATTAGTGGTACTTAGCAATAGCAAAAACAACGGCAAGGTGAATGTCGTCGACGAAGATAATGATGATGATGATGATGATGATGATGACGCCATTATCGCGCAAAAAATAAGTATCGATCGCCTTGCACTTGCTTCGTCGTCTATCTACTAATGACACTTTCTATCGTCAAGCTCGAAAAAAAAACGAAACTCCTACACGTAACAGCGATGGGATTGTGTTTGCAACTGCTGTAGTACTAGAGTCTGGGTTCGCTCAGGGTCCTTTGAATCGGGGTTACGGGAGAGAGGATAAGCTGCGTCGTTAAAGAGAATTGTTAATTGACTCTATTCTTGTGCTTGCTTATTCTTCAATTTGGTTGTGTTCCAAACATTTCATGGAGATCGTGGTAATCCGGGACTGATCTAATCACGAACCAAATTTGGTTCGCCGTGCTTCTTTTATGCTGGTGGAATTTTCTCAACAAGCGCCATTTCCGCAAACTAGCAATAGACTGCGGTACGGTATATATAACTTATTATTTAATAGCTGCAGCTTTGCTCCTTAAGGTCTTAGAAAGACAGAAAGTCAACAATCTACCCGCCAAATTTATTCTACATTTATTTATTACTTAGGTTCATCTCCATATCTGTCATCAATCATCTGCGTCCCTATTTCCAATACTGTTTGCTCTCGACTAGTTGATCTCTTCTTTCCCAATTTGTTGTAATATCATGTTGTGTATCATAATAATATTATTAGATAAGAGTGGTAGTTTTTGTCATTGGTCTATTAGAAGGGGACCCGTTATATCATCAATAGTGGTGTTTGGTGTTTTCTTGAATAAAATCACATCATTATAATCTAATACTCTAGCTAGGCTAAAAGATAGCCAACTTTTACCTTACACTCATTACATACACATCACAGACAGTGTGGTCAAAAGCCACAGGCACTTTTGTTGGATTGGTATGCTCTCTCTCTTGTGTCAGAGAGGGGTTCTTCAATCACTGTATGGTAGAATACAAGCAAGATGATGTGTTCTTTCTTTCTCGTGTGTAGGTAGATACACTCGATTTCTCCTATAATGGAAATTTGTATGTGTTGTACGTACAGTATTGTGCGTTAGTAATTACTTTGTGTAGTGTAGAGTTTTTGGTGGATGAAATCAACAATTGAGATCTTACTACTACAGTACTACATTGTAGAGAAAAACTGATCTATTTTAGGCACCACCAAATAAGTATCTACAAGAATACCATATTATGGTATGCTACTTGAAGCGAATTGTCCTCCTGTGATTGCTTGTTGCTGAGTACGACTACAGTACGACTACAATAGTACCTATCCGGACTAGACACCTTCAACTACTGTTTATGGTCCCCTTGATGGTTGTTAAATACGAAGTCATTGTCGATTTCCTATTCAATGACCTTGAGTTCGCGACGTCACGTAAGAAAATGTACGGTCGGAGGCTGTACAAGCGCCCTTGATACGTGTAAACGTAAACCAGCCAGTTCTCGTACAACTGTCGAAAGCTACTTCGTATGAAAATTTAAAACCTTCGCATTCAACATCGTCGACAGATTAGCTTTATTATATTTAATGTTCCGTCGACAGATTGGAGGACCCATTGCCCATTCAACAAGCTCACAAAAAGAATTAAGAAGCAATCTAGCTAGGTCCTACACTAGCTAACGTTAACTTACTAACACCGTAGTAGACATATAAAAAAGAAGTAAGAAGCAGAAATATTAAGTTACTACTGTAAAACCACGTACTGTACTAACTTACCGGTAGTAGTACACACAAATCTATATTCCGATGAATAGACAACACAGGCATAGCAATAATAACAAGAACGACAAAAATAGAAAGAATCATAGATCAGAAGAAGACAGTAACAACACAAACATCAAGATATGCGGAAAAATGTCGTCGTTATCATCGCCGTTATTGTCGACGAAGCAGAATTCGAATTCGAAATCAAACTCAAAAGGAGGAGTCTCAAAAGGAGCAGCAGCATCAGCAGCAGTGTCATCATCGCCATTTGCCAGTTGTAAAACTGTCATACAAATACGTTCCATGCCATCACTGTTATTGTTTATTTCCTGTTTATGGATGTTCGTCTGGACGATGTATTACAGTAATGTATCTGTTCATTATTCACTACTTGATGCATCGTTACCTGTTCCTACTGCCCAGCAAGCAGCATTAGATAGTTTCGAGAATGGTGTACCAGCAGCAGTTACTAGTACTGAGAATGGTGATGTCACATCCACATCCTCACAATCGACGACGAAGTTAACAAAAACCACCACGACTACCACCACCGTCATTAAAGATATTACCATTGAAGAACGAATGAAAACATTGGATAATATTCCTATTTTTTATAATTTATTTGTCAATAATCAACAGGATGCACCACGTGTACGTAAAATTGTGGAAGAACAATTTAATAAATTATTATCGGTCCATCATCCGATCTATATCAATTCTATTGGCACACCACTAGATTTGAATGATACCGGTGCGATCTTATTAGGTCATCATGAAACAGCAGCGGAACATGTCACACTCAAGGCGTTGTATGATTATTGTCAACAACCCGAACACGTCCAGAAGAAGGTCGTGTATATGCATAGTAAGGGTAGTTTTACAGCCACACAACAGAATGGTAAATTACGACGATTTTTAACTAGTGGTGCATTATCGGAAGAATGTGCAACGATGCCCGATGAGACGTGTAATATCTGTTCGTCACGATTTTCACCGGTCCCACATCCACATACGTCGGGGAATATGTGGTTGGCACGCTGTGATTACATTAAAAATTTAATTGATCCAGAATTGTTTGAAGACGCGATGGATGGATTAGACTATCAAGGTGGGCATGCCTTTTTAGCCTGTGATGGACGGGGACGGTATTCGGCAGAACATTGGGTACATAGTCATCCCACTGTCAAGCCATGTGATTTATATACGGATCCAAAATTTACTTGGAATTATGATGGGATCCCGGTTGTGAAAGAATTTAAAAGAAATTTACAATTGGCACCGGCACCACGCTTTGAATTAAAGACCTATTTGAAAACTAATATTCGTGATTGTGCGGGACGTGGTGCCAGTGTAAAATTTCGTATTGATGAATATAAGGGATTGTACAATCTAGCACCGACCAGTGACTGGTGGGGGTATAATTTCTTACAAG
Organism: Fragilariopsis cylindrus CCMP1102; assembly: GCA_900095095.1. NCBI lineage: Eukaryota > Bacillariophyta > Bacillariophyceae > Bacillariales > Bacillariaceae > Fragilariopsis > Fragilariopsis cylindrus. Next base: position 63,974 of record FMBT01000498.1, read on the forward strand.
AAAAAGATGATTGGTGGTACGTTTGTTTACGTTCAATTTCAAGTCCACGGCATATGTAGTTGTGTTTCAGTGCTGTTTGTTTGTTTGCTTGCTTGCGAAAATGAGAAAGACAAAACGACAGTCAGTCCCCGTTTTGTTCAATTTTTTTGTTTACTTACCTTCGACCGGACAACATTCACTCACTCATCCAATAATACTGTTATTTCTATTGTACTTCAGGCCACATCGTGATTATGGATGGGTACAATTACCAGAAGAAGCGGTGAGTAGCTAGTTTTTGTTTGTTTTTGTTCTTTTTTTTTTCTTCGTTTGTTTTTCGAAATTCATTTCTCAATGAATCAAAGAATCTCACTTTTTTTAATATTTCGTTTTTTCGTTTTAATAGAGAATTCAACTGATCAAGTTGGGATATAGTCATCACTTGTGGGAAACTCGACACCGTCCATACCAATTATATGGAAAGAATTGGAAAGAATTAGAAGACGAACAACGGAACGTATTGGCCAATGTATTCACATACGATGAAACTACTTGGAATACGGAAGTGAAGAAAGAACACAGAGATCGGAAACGTGTTCAACAGGCTGTTAATGAAGAAAAGCCCAACACATCCTTCGATCGATGTGAGAAACGTGATGGTCCAAATGCTGTAGTGCCCACGCCTTGGTATAAAAAGACCGAAGCAGAGCAAAGAAGTGGCAAAACTTTAAGGGAATATGTCTACGAAGCTCCAGTAAAGCCAGCTCATAAGAAACGGCTGTTAATCATTGCCTCCGTTCCCCGTGACGAGGCGCATCTTGTTACTTTATGGAGTGAATTGGAATGCTTTACTGATCACGTCGATCATATTATTGTGTCAGCTCCTACATGGGCGGAACCAATTGTGGAACGGGTTATTGAATTGGCTCATAAATATATTCCTCACTTCGCTAATAACATGGTTTCGATCGAAACGAAGTACTTTTTGAATAATCGGTACGACGTCGGATTGTGGTGTGATGCCTACAATAGTTTGAACAATGGAATGAATCCCGGAACGTATGACGAATACGGACTGATCAACGATTCTGTGTTCGCTCTACGTAAGTTTTCAGGTATCTTTGATAACCTCGAACATCAGAATGTCCACATGACGTCTCTCGCCTACTCCTATACATACAAATGGAATAAGGGATACGGACCGGAAGAATTTTGGGTAGAAAGTGTCTATCGTGGGTTTGACAACAAGGGTATGGATATCTTCACCGAACATTCGTGTGTAGCGGAAGATCATCCATTCTTCTGTCCCGAAGAAGATGATCAAAAATCATGTATCATTAATAACTTTGAACATGATCTTGCAAAAGAATATCCGTGCGATAAGGTTCAGGGTCTATATCCCGCAGATTCACCTGAATCATTAGGAACTCGTTTTGATTGGAAGAGAACATGGATTAAGAATACACGATATTGGAGGATGCTGGCGGACGACATGGGATATCCCATTGCAAAGGCAAACGAACCAGAACAGACTGGATCGTGGTATCAACTCCGTGAAAGTAAAGTTGCCTGGAAGAATGATCCGATGTTGAAAAATTGTACAAAGTTTTTCCCTTTTGAAGAGATCTTTGATGGGTTGAACTTTAAGATGGCGAAACCCTTTCACAAACGTAAGTGGCGTAATCTTCCACCTGATATGCAGACTTTAGCACGTGATACATTAGGATTCGATGAAGATAAATGGGACAGAGCTCAAGATTCACCTAAACTTGTCGGCAAGTCATGGAATATGTTATCTCTTGTGAAACAAAAAGCATTAATAGCGTTGGAATGTTCAAAATTGCATTACAGTCAAAATGATTGTCGTGTACAGAATCCTTTAGGGCCAAAAGATAATGAAATAATCTCTGTCAGTAACAAAGAAGATCGTGATGTAATGAAAGAATAATCTCTGTGAGTAATAACAAAGAAGATCGTGATGGTGGTGGTGACGAACACAATGCAAGTGGTGTTTGTTGTTGTGATGCCATTCTACTCTTCCATCCTTCCATGTATGAATATACATATACACATACACATAAAGGACTATAAAAATCTAGAAACCATGTATTTTTAGGAAAACAAATATTTATATACTATTTATTATACTATATATACCTAATATTTGACTTGTATCTGCATTTTTCTTTTAAATACTGTAATATATATATATATATATATATATATTATGCCTCGTCATTATCTGCCGCCGTCGTAGCTGGTGTTGGTTCCGCATCATAATCTGCAACCGATTCCTCTTCTTGTTGTAATTGAACAATATCCATATGACCAATTTCATCCATACTATCACCAATAGGAATAGGCGCATCCCTAGCAGCCTGTAATGGACCAACAGGATATCCAGCCTGTGCTGGACCTAAACTAGGCGCATATCCATCTAATGAATATCCATATGAATCCATACTAGACAAACTAGCACCATCATCTCCTCCACCTCCTTGATCATTGATGAGATGATGTCTAGGTTGATTACCACCACCTTGATTATTGTTATATCCCATTCCCGATTTGTAATATGCAGTAAGACTGGAAGAAATATCTTCTGAATAGACAGAATCGCCAGGATATTGATTATCAGTGCCACCGTTCACAACACTATCATCATATTCATCTGTATCATTCCCATCAACGTTACCAATTTCTTTTGGATAACTTCCATTATTAAGAATATCAGGAAAATATGTTACACCTCCTCCTACGCCTGGAGCATCATCATTATTATTATTATTATTATCGTATTTATTATTCTTAGAATTACGACCACCATCACCGCGTTGTTTTTGTGTTACACTACTATTTCGATTTTGTTTTCCTCCTCCAAAAAGTTTCTTGTTTTTGTTGCTACTGCTACTAGAAGTAGCTGATTTATTCGAAGATTTATTGGACTTACGTTGTTGTTGTTTTGAAGATTTTGATCCTCCTCCTCCACCTACTGCTACTACTGCTCTTTCTGTTGTTCCACCTTGTTGTCCTTGGGAAGGTTTATCATCGTAATATTGATTATCACGTCGATCTGATCTCCATGCCCATATGACAGCAAACATTAATAATGCAAATGCTAAACAGGCAACAACAATCGCAGCAATAATAATAATTTCAAGACTTTGATTTCCTGTAGGTTGCGCTCCATTATTTGAGTTGCCATTGTTGCTATTACCATTGTTGTTACCATTATCATCACTACCATCACCACCAGTTGGTGTAATGTAGGCACGAACATCAACAATTGAAATTGGTGATTGTTCTTCACCAGATCCATTTTCATACATCCCTAAATCAATTAATAATGTATTAATAGTAATTTGTAACTCATCTTTTAATTTTTTATCTTCCAGGAATGTTGCTCTTTGTATCAATTCCACAATTTCTGGTTCCATGGGTGGTGTACCGGTACCAACCCGTTCCCATAAGGAAACACCTTCAAAGGATACTTGTACTAAATTTAATACTTGTCCATCAATTGTACCCTTGGAGGATGTTTGATCAATTAATTCTAATGCAATCGAATCAAAACTGGTGTTGTTATTCACCAGTTGTGTATTTGGATTTATTGTTTTAATTTCAAATGATTCCATCATCCAATCGGTTATTGTATCGGTTAATATTGGATATAAACTTTCAATAAGTACTTCACTTGACGTACTAGAAGAAGAAGCAGAATCATCTTGGATAGCAATTTGTACATCAAATGGAATTAATCGTACTAAATCAGTGCGAATAACTGCATCACTATTACTACTTTGTAATGTTCTTTGATGATCGTTATCTTTGTTGTTAGAACGAAGAAAAGCTCCGTTGCTACCGCTGACAATAGTTCCAACAAACAGGAAAATCGAACTGATCAGAGATAAAGATACAACCTTCATGATGGTTCGTGTCAAATATATAATGGTTGTACAAAAATGTATGCAGCGTAACGCCTTATTTGTCGCTCTTCTTGATAGCCTTTTAAATAAATGTTTGAACAAAAGAACTGGACTTGCTGATGATCGTGAGAGAAAAGGGTATTCGCTTGCTACCGTATTGTTGTTTCTCCGTGCCGTGAAATGTTGTTACACAAAAACAAAAAACAAAGTTAGGCAAGAATGAGAAGGACGGAACATGTGCATTACGGTAACGTTATGTGTAGTATGATTACGGTATGTGAATTTTTTAGATTTGCCAGCAAAAAATGACGAAGGGCTTCCGAGCCGAGCTGTTCGCTCGCCTCGTTCGTTCACGCTTGATGTTTTGGCGCGTGTATCAGAGAGCTAAAGTTAAAAGCGGACTAAAGAAAAATCTTCAAGTCTTGCAAAATAATTTGAAATTTTGCTTGACACGCGCGTCTTCTGATTAAGCATAACATCTACTGTATGCTACTCTACTTACGGTATGATGATAATATGTTATTATGTCGTACAGTACTGTACTAGGTACACCTTCTTTGTTGCGGCTACTGTAGTTTACTGGTACATGGTATTAGTAGCAATCTCAGTTGGGGCAAGATCCTTTCTTCTTCAGTAACATATTAAATTCTACTATAATTATACATCCTTCATCATACATCTACACCAAATTATCCTCGTGTAGCAATTTTCTAGAGATACTTATTGTGTACCTTAGCTCCTTCGATAATTTTTGTTTATTCAAGATATCAGTGCTATTCTATTCTATAGGTTTCCTACACACAAGGAACGCATGATACATCCTAGTTGAGCGGGGTTTTTTTCTTAAAATATGGCTTTTTATTATTAACTAGATACCTCAAGGGCGAACCAGATTGCACCATCGGTATTTTCTAACCAGAGTTAGAGTTTTATTTCCATCGAACAGCATTTATTTTTCACAGATATGTTACTATGTTTCTATTGCCCCCCAATCGTATCTCACAACAACACAATGTCTTCGCGAAGTCGATAATCTACACCTCCCTACGATGACGTCGGTTGACAATGCCTCTCCATCTTTCTCTCTCTCTCTCTTTATATTTTATATAGACATATTATACATATTCAGGAGGGCATACTTACTACACATGACATAAATTAAATTCGGAGTAATTTTTCTGCCATTTTATGATATTTTCCACTCGGATCTAGTTGATCACCACCATTCGCCATCATTTTTGTCAAAGCAGCATTCAATGTTGCAATCTCTTCTGCCATTCTTGGAATTTCTTTTCTTAAAAATTCTTTTCTTTGTAACACAGAAATGGTTTGGGCTGCTTTTTCCAGTGTTTTTATTTCACTTTGAAATAAACGATGTTCTCCCACAATTCTGATCGTTTTTTTTTTTGGGTCGGTCGTCGTCGTCGTCCATTGATGTTGGATGTACGATCATCAGCAACAACAGCAAAAGCAAATGCGAACGTTGCATGCGTTAGATAGAGAAGGAAATTAATAAGATCACATGATACCGGTACCCATTTTGGCACAGAAGCTTTCGTCATCTCCTACCAAAATCAATCATATTATTGTTTCAAAACGTACCTTTTTAGTGTCATCGCCTTAATCATCAATGAACGTTCCAAGCCGGTCAGCGATTCGTCACCAGGATTGTGGTCCATTTTATTGTATCTCTATTTTTGTTTATGTTTGGTTTGTTTTATGATTATTGATTAATCATTTACGACCACAAGTATGTTTTGGTTTTGGTGTCAGTTCTGTTTGCTTTGTTTTTTATTTACGACTACACACTCTCATTATTTACAGTATTATCTGTTTTATTACTGTACACATTTAACATACTTTTTTGAACGTGTTACGTTACAGGTAACGTTATCTGTGCGCGAATATTACCGCCTTACTAATACGTTCTTTTCTAAAATAGAATATTGGTTTTTAGCCAATCAGAATGTGTCGTGCGCGATGGAGAATAGCTCTTTTATAACATAACTGCTAAAATTAATATTTATTTTTATCATTTATCTTTGTTGCCGCCATCGGCATCGCCGCATCGCCATCGTCGCCGCCACCATACAGTAGTAAATCAAATACAACAACAACGGACGGCAACAGTGACGGCATTACTTGTAGAGCAGCTGTAACAGCAATAGCATCAAGATACTTAGTATGAAAAGAAGTAGTAATAGCAGTAGTTTTGATGAAATCCGATTGAAAGAAAATCTTTTCAAGGCAGGATTTGATATATGTCATGGTCCATTTTCACCTAAAATATATAATGATCGTATTGAAGAAGACGGTCTTATTGCATCGGGTACACTTTTTCCACTTCCCGAAACAATAACAGATCCAGATGATAACAATGATGATGATGATGATAAAAGCGGTTCATTATTGGGCGGCAGTAGTACTACCAAAACTAAAAAGCAAAGACAAAGACAAAAACAAAAGAAAACAAAAGCATATCTCATTGGAAATACAAAACATTTATGGCCAATATTTTTACGATGGTTAGATAATGAAAATAAAAAGCAAAAGCAAAAGCAGCAGCAGCGGGCAAACGATGCTGATGTCATCAACAATGACGACAAAGACAACGACAACGGCAACGACAATAATGGTATTAACAAAAGCAATAAAGAAGAAGAAGAAGATAATCATGATGATGAAGAAATTCTCATTAGTGATCCACTTGATACGTATGAACAAACTATTATTGAAAATAGTATACGATGTGAAGCACTACCATCATATTGGTATGATTTGTACTATTCAAGTGTATATACAAACCCAGTACGGTTAATATCAATGGGAAGGATTGCATCCTACGCAGGATTTTCCTACTTGGATGATGAAACACATTTGAATATCCATCCAGAATACGGTACGTGGCATTCCTATCGAGCAGTTCTACTAGTAGCAGTAGACGAAGAAGGTAATGATAATAATAATAATAATAATAATAATGATGATGATGCAAACAATATCGCTTTGTCTTTGTCATTGTCATCACTGATATCAGAAGAAGAAGCAATATCATCAAAATTGGCCTTTGATAATGCATTACAAATCAGTAGTGCTACAGGAATTAGCAACGAAGAAGAAGAAGACGTTGTTGGTTCAATAGGAACAGCAAAAGAAGTCGACGTTGATGCTATTAAGGATCAATTATGTGAAGAACTAGGTGAAGGTAAATATAACACTAACACTGATGCTGATAATGGTAATGATAGCAGAAGAAATAAAAATAACAGAAAAGAAGAAATTCCATTAGCATGGATGAAATTAAGGGATTCTATATCAATTGGACGGCAAAAATACAAATATGATAATAATCAGTTGTTATATCATTATACAAAAGATACGAAATGTTTAATAGATGGAATGAAACAATTGAACAAATGAAATTGAATATTCGGGTAATCAAAAATCGAAATAAAATAAAATCATAAAATAAAATAGTAAGCCTAACTCTCTCTCTCTCTTAAGTCAAGCTAGTACCTCGTACACTTTTCTCCTACTACGCTAACTAGCTATTGAACTCCTATACGTTTTAATAATATAGTTTAATGTAATATATAAAGGCTTTTTTTCTTGCCCCTTCCCAAATAAATTAAAATAACATGCAATAACTTTGATTTCTTTTACCCACCGATCTTCATTGATTTTTTTTCTTTTCTCTTTACGAATATTCTTATCATGATTTTTAGCCGACCTATATCTCATCGACATCACTTTTTGATCCTGATTCCAAGCTTGGCAAGTTCAGTATAACCCCCCGCTTTGGCTGTATCTCGGACCTTTCCTTTCCATGTACTCATCTTGACTTGAGCATAATGTTCGGTGATGGATTTCATATCATTCTCTTCTAGAAATGACGTGAATTTAACAGCAAGGTCGACTGTCCTTGTTGTTAGGAATACATCAGCCGATTTGATGTTGATAGAATTAAGAAATTGAACACCTACTTGAGGTATTGATGATTGTTGAAGGATACCTTTGTCACTACTTGTAGAAGTAGTCGGAGGTGCTTTCTTGTTGATTTTTCGTGGTGTGGAGGTTTTCTTATTTCGATTCACACTACTTGTAGTAGTAGTTGGAGGTGCTTTCCTGTTGATTTTTCGTGGTGTGAAGATTTTCTTAGTATTTCGATTCATATTTCGCCTTTGATCCATATTCAGTTCGGCAAGTTCGGTATTACCCATCTCTTTGGCTTTATCCCGGATTTTTTTCTTCATATGGGAAATAGCAGCCTTTGCACCATTACCGGAGTATGCGTACATATCATTCTCTTCACGAAATAGTTCATACTTCTCACCAAGTTCAAATGTCTGTGCACATAATAATTCTCTATCGGATTTGATATTGATAGAATTAAGAAATTGAAGTGCCACATCAGGAAGTAAATGTAGTAGATCATCAACATCACCCCCCTTACTAACTCCCGATTTCTTACCATCGTCGCCGTCGACGTCGTCATCATCATTACCACTCTCTTTATCATCATTACCATTATCGTCGCCATTACCATTATCGTCGCCATTATTATTATCAGTAGGCATCGATGATGGCCAAAACCAACTACCTGATAAAAATCTACCCAAGGACGCCAAAAATCCTACCGGCTCGGTATCATCATGCTTCGCCTTCTTCTTTGGAGGCGGTAGGTTATTGTCGTCATCAGCCCCTTCTTCGGAATCATCATCCTCGTCGGCGGCTTCGGTGGCTGTATCGTACTTTTTACTATCTTCCATGAGTTCATCGTATTTACGAGAGATGTAAGCACCGACAGCTGGAGCACTACGATGTGGTAGAAGGGGGGTGAGTTTTGGTATATCCCTCCCATACCGTGCTAATCCCTTTGCAAGTTTTTCGTGTTCTTTCTGAGTCCATTTCAATTTTTGCCTTCCGGGTGTACTAGTAACTTGTTGAACGACCTCGTCGTTATCTTTTTCTGATTCGTCTTTCTCCTCCTCCTCATCGTCATCGTCGTCATCGTCGTCGTCGTCGAAGTTAGCTTTGTACACTCTACTGTCTTCTAAGAGTTTTGTATAATTACGTGTGATGTATATAGCAACAGATGGAGCAGTACGATATGGTATAAGGGCAGCAAGTTTTTGCTTATCCTTCCCATACCGTGCTAATCCCTTTGCAAGTTCTTCATGTTCTTCCTGTGTCCACCTGCTACCCTTAGCAGGAGTACTCTCATCATCGCGTTTCCTTTTAGGCGAAGACATCTGGAAAGCAACTAGTTGTTTCTAATTGCAGAGGGTATGTAAGGTATATGGTTCTGAAGCCTAAAGTCTAGTGTATTACAATCTATTATCGCTTTACCGTAATGCTTTACGTGTATGCGTACTGTACTTATTATAAACCTGTCAAAGTCAATGCGAGTTTGAAATCAGCATGTTATGCTGTTATTGCTCTACTGTATTAGTGCATGCCGTTTTTTTTTTTTAACTTCTGTTTACGTTTGATGCTTTGTTTTTAAGAAAAAATCAAAACATCATCGCTCAAATAAGAGAACATAACGGCTGTTTCTATTCGCGCGCATCCAGAAAATTGTGCGCGTATCAGGTTTGATCGAGACACCTACTTTTTCATTCACCAATTAAAAAAAAATCGACATAACATTTCGCGACATTACGAAAAAAATGAAAAATTTCAAAATGAATCGACAGAAACGAATATCAAGAGTTTGGCGCTGTTGTCATCAACACTCAACGCAAAACAAATCAATCAGGAATGCCTACCTGCCTGATTGATTGATGAAACAGCTTGCCATGAGGTGTTTCAATCATAGTAGTAATAATAATAAACCAGTTCGTCTCCTTCTTTTTTTGTCTCCAAGTATCCTATACGCCTCGTCATCTTCCGCTTTTCTACTTCTACTTCCAGCAAAATCAAAACATCACAATTATCGTCGTCTTCACTACCAGAGAAACATTATCGCCCATACTACAACTACAACGTCAAGTTATTTGTCGCCAGCTTATATTTCTAATCACAGCACAAGGATTGTGTCAACGTCATTACCAGCAGTAGCTGGGGACGGAAGTACTGGTAGAGATCGACGGATCTCTTCTTCTTCTTCGTTGATGGATGAAACAGCTAGCTCATCATCGAACGATGAACAACAGAATCAAAATCAACACCAAAATATTAAAGATACAAAATTGATTGCAAATGATGAAGAATTGGCAAGACAAAGACGTATCGGTCAAATGAATCAACGAGTACAGAAAGCTGTTAGTGCAGAAGATCGGATCTATGTTTGAGGCTAAGGCTAAACTTGCTAAAACAACAACAAACAATGCCAATGTCATTATCAAAACATCATCATCGTCATTGTCCGATAATGTTCTTGTTGGCGATGCTACTGATAAAAGTAATAATTCTACTACTGATATGAGGATGATGGACAAAAGAAGAATATGCAGAATTGAATGGTTTATTAAAAGTGCGTGGTGTATTTGAGGAACAATACGATCCAAATACATTTACAAAAGAACATATCGAATTTAAAACATGCACAACGATGCATTTTACAGTTAGCACGATACTGTGAACGTGAACGGAATAAAAATACGTAACAATTGTAATAATAATGACAACAACAACACAACAAAGACAATCATCATCGTCGTCGTCACAATCACCACCAAAACCATTACTACAACAACAAATTTATTCTTCCTAGATGGACCTGATGGTGGAACAACATCTGCTTTGGTGAAGAGGGGAAAATTAATAGTAATCAATGTTATGTTGCAAATCGTCATGCTGCAAGTTGTGATTTATTAAGAAAATCAGGTGGTGGACTACTACCTGATGAAATGTCGTCCATGCCACATCCAGTGAAGCATTGACATCACCAGGTACTACTGCTACTACTACTGCTACTGATTCTTTCGCTCATATCGATTTCACTGGCCTATTACTTCGATGGGTGTGGAGGATACGTTCCACATGTTATCGATATGTTATCATCGGCGTTATTATCATCACAGCATCAACAACAAGAAGAAAAGATGATAATGATAATAATGATAACGACCACAATTATAGTAATGTAATACTGATATTAGGAATACTCTACTGGTCCTATTGCTGTTGGTTATTCATTACTCGGTGGATCAAAAAATGTCATAGAAAAAGAATTAACGATATCAAGAGCATTAACAATTATAGCACGTAAACGTGGAATGAGAATGATACATGTCTTAGATGATCCGATCCGGTATGGACTCATACCAAGTATACAAAAAGTGGTGGTATTGGTGATAGTGGTGGAAGTAATAAATTATCAAATTCTGGTGGGAATACATTTACTACATGGTTATTATTACAACCAGAATGAAAAATTAAAGATTGAAAAAGGATTAAAGTATTGTATCAATCAATCAACCGATTTGACGTGAATCAATCATTGAGAATTGAAAAGAAAAGAGACAGGGGCATAGTAGATGCATTGCAAATATAAGTTGAAGAGGAAGAAAAAAACGATCTCAAAATACATATCTTTCATTTTTAATTTTACTATTGTTCTCGAAAAATATCAATTGTCTGTCCCAACCCTTCATCTTTCGCACATGATAAGGATACAATCTTTATGTTGCTGTTGTTTTCATTTTGTTTTATACAAACATTAGTGCAGCATCATTATTGTTATTATCACCAGAAAATTCGTACAGATACCTTAGCAGATAATTTATGTTGTGACACCATCGGTTGAAAGATAGCAAAAAATCGTACCATACCACGACGGTGCTCGTTCCATTCATCATCATTATCCTTGTTATTGTCACTATTAGATATTCCTGCACCAATGATAACTTCTACATTTAATAAATCCTAATCGTCCATCTCTCCGACATTCACGCACAGCTTGGCGTGCAATAGAATCAATGAAAAATGCATCCTCTGTTGTTTTTAATCTACTAACAACATTCTTTGGCATATCAAATTGTCCTAATCCATCACTTATACAAGTTGTACAGTTGATGATGTTGATGATGAAGTTTGATGATGTAAGAGATCCATGACTGTATCAAAATCACATTTTGATACATCAGTGCATCAATTGCTGATAAAATTTCGCGTGGAGCAATAAAATTACTTTCCATGCATTGCCAGCGTTGTTGCCTTTGATAACTTCTTGGACTTGTACACCCCCATTGCCACATCACATTCTTCTAAAATCATCCCCAAAGGTTTTTCTAATTCGATCATATATTCTCCAATACCCAACGACAATTCATTTGAATTTGAAGTAGCAAAGAGATCAGATTTCACTTTGGCGATGGATGATGATGATGATGAACGACGACGAAACCAAGAACACCACGAAACGATAATGTTAGTATTTCCAGTGATAGCAGCAGTAGTAAACAACAGCAAAATTTGTTTTGCTGTTTGT